>CAIGRH010082048.1:0-12354 GCA_903798295.1 Fraxinus nigra
TGCCAAAAAAAAAAAAAAAACTCCTCTATCGACGACAAAACAAAAAAAATACGTACAATTACAAGCTTTCTTAGATAAGCTCTTTTTTGTTTCATTGTTGGGAACTTGTGTATTTTTTTATTTTTATTTTTTTGAAAGAAAAATAGAGATGTTTGTTGGCCTTTGGATATCATATGCACAAACCTTTTAAATTTGAACTTAGATGTGTATGTTTTGTTCTTGTGTTGGGTCGGTTTTTTGGGTCGGTTTTTGAATAGCTGAAACATTTTTGTGAGTCGATATTTATGATTTCCACTGTCACTCTTTGGAGTTGAATATTTATTAATTTAGGGGTCATGTTTATTGTTGTGGTAGATTTCTTTTTGTTTTCATTTTTTGTATCAAACAACTTTATATTTTTCTTTCATTGGGTATAGATACTAAATTTAGAGGGTTTGAGATTATGTGCAAAAGTATGATGGACTATTTTATAGAATTTATTCTGTTAAAAGAATTTATAATTTCTGGCAAATATATATTCTTCGTTCGCGATTCAAATGCATGCACTTAATGTGTTGTTTACTTTTGTCGTTGTATTTATGGTTAGTTCAGTAATAGGTATGAGCATTTTATTGTTCTTATGGATTTTTCGGAAACATCTGCAAATCAAATGCATGATTTTCATAACCTTGAAAGTATTCGTGAAAGTGCAACTAAAACGTACAATGTTTTCATTCGTCAACAACAAAATCGAAGACAGACGGATGGGAGGAATCGAATTCAAATTGTGCGCATTGATCGTCGTAAAAGAATAAATGATTATAAGATATCTGAAAATCATAGTGTGGATGTTATCCATGTGCATCAATCTATAATACATTCTGAGGTTGAACCTTCTACTTCAAGCCAAAAAGCAACAGATCTTTTTGATCCTCAACTACAAAGAAGTTTTAACTTGTCCAATATACCAATTACTGCATATATATTGCCGACGTGTACCTATTGTAAACATTGTGATGCACGTAAATTCTGTAGGGAAAGTAAATGATTTTGTTGCTCTAATAGAAAAGTTACATTGTTTATGCCTAATACGCCAATTGAATTGTATTATTTATTTACTTCTAAAGATCTTGGATGTATGGAGTTCAAAAAAATATCACGCGGATATAATTAACCATTTGCGTTCACTTCATTCGGTGTGAAGTATGATAAAGAACTTTTTCAAGCATATAGAGGTATTTACACCTTTAGAGTTCAAAGACAAGTATATCCTAACGTAAATCAACTTATGTCGGATAATAATACACCTTCTTATATGCAGTTATATTTTGATGACACTGATAATGAACTTGAAAATCGTATGAAAATTTTAGAAAATTTAGTCGAATCTACTGTAAGTCTTTTAATTGAAATTTTGAAAGTAAATCCATATAGTAGGTTTTTTAGATCTTTAAGTGATATAACAAATTTGCACGATTATCGCATACAAATAATATGCGACCCAAGAATTGATCAAAGAATTTTCAATACTCATTCATCTTCTCAAGTAACTGTTGTATGGGTCGAGGAGGATGAAAATGCAAATACTCATGTTCGTGACATTATTATATACAGGCATTCTGATGATTCACATAGTGTTTATTATTATTATAGTGGTTATGATCATTTGAAATACCATTTGATTTTTCTATTCGGAGAATCTAATTGGCATGAAAGTATACAAAGATGCAAAAATGTAAATGTTCAACCTCATAATTTGCCTAATTGTGTTGCGATTCCTACCAAAATAAATCCTGCAACTGAAATTATTGAAAATGAGACTGCAAGTTTGTTAATATACTTTTTCGTACATTTTCTAACTATTCAATATAATTATTGTTCACGAATATGAAAATTCATTTTCTTTTTCCTCATTCAGTGCTTAATAGAATGAAGAAACGATCACACGTTTCTTGTCGTGAATACTATTCATAAAAGTTACAAATTCGATATTCTGGTAAGTCTGTGTTGCTTCATACTGGTATACTTCTTCAACAATATGATGTAGATATATACATTAAGATTGAAATTGTCGGATTAGATTATTTTCGAAATAATCAAAAACAAATTTGTATTGAACTTTATCAATGTATTGTTGATAGTGTTCAAAATGGGGAAAGAAGGGACTACAAGATTGGAAAAAAGTTTATCTTACCACAAACCTTTACATGTGACCTTAGAGATATATTAAGGAGATACTTAGATGTGATGGCTATTATCCAACGTTATGGAAAACTCGATATATTTTTAATTATAATATGCAATCCAAATTGACCTGAAATTAGGCAAGAGCTAAAACACAACGACGAAGTTCAAAATCAACCAAATCTAATTGCATGTATATTCAGAGCAAAATTAGAAGAGTTAAAAAATAATTTGTACAAACATAATGCACCTAGTTGTTTTGTTTAATTAATTTGCTAATTTGTTTAGAAAAAATTAAAATAATTTAATTAATTCAATATAAAAAAAATTTAAAAAATCATTACATTCAATTCTCATTTCTATCGATTCTTGGGCTAGAACCGAAAATCGACCCAAACCCATCGGTTCTCGATTCAGATACCCGTTAAGATATTTAAGTTATAAAGAACTGCGCAGTTCAGATCAGTTCGGTTCGGGTTCGTTCGGTTCGGTTCAAGAGTTTTGTCCAGTCCTAATTGAACATGTTATTAGTTGAATTAATGTAACTTTACCGTAAATATTAAAAAAATTAATTATTATACGAAATCCGAGAATCGAACAAATCCCAACCCGAAGGTTCCATAATTAAATTTGAACCCAACAGTTTCACTTACTAAATACCCAAAAATTTAGTTCAATTCGATTCGATTTTCCTCAGAATCGAACAGAACCGAAGCATGTAAAATCAAATCGAATTGAACGGGACCATGGCCAACCCTAAAGTCTACACATGTTATGTCTCAACTACCCAAGCTATCATTTTCTTACTTTATTGTTAATCAAATATCACCTCCATTTTTTGATCAATATCATTCTTTACTCCAGGCAATATAAATGCAAGTACAGAAACACAAGTGTACAGTGATAGTTGCCAATGATATAAATAAAGGATCTCAGGAATAAAAGACGGACACAGTTACATATTTCTTAAAGACCAAAAAGAACCATCTGGTTCTCTCAAGTGTCCTACAGTGTAACCATTGAACATCAGGGCAGAATTTGTTCTGCGAGAAAAAGCCAAAAGAAAAAATATTTGATCTTCTCCCTCTCTAAAAGGAAATCATTCCTAACTTATTTGAACATCAAGTACACTTGACAAAAATGTGCAACTGATTTTCCCTGAAAAAATCAGAATAATAGAACTAACTTCGTCCTTGACTGAATCTCAACAAAAAGTAGTTTTTGAGCATTTTGTTGGTGTTAACGCATGAAAGGAACCAAGTATCTCATCTCCGTTCCATTTCCATTGGATAAATAGTATATCTTCTTCCAGTTTTCCTCTGAAAATGCATCATAGCTTACTAGTCTTCGCCTGACGTAGATAATTTTTTTTAAACAAACTAAAAATTAATGAAAATCAATGAAACTACGTTTTGCACATCAGCATAACTAAAAAATATCTTATGAAGTTCCTTTCTTTTTCAAACCTGACAATTGTTTCAGTGTGCAACTCCTTGTGGTGATATATATGGGAAACAAATAGACGCCCAAGAAAAGTAAAAGCAATTCATGGATATCCATCTGGTAAGCGCCTTCATAAACTAACTGAAGTAGCCAATTTAAGACCTATAGGTCAATTGATTTTGTTCTAGTTACAGTAAATGATTGTGTCAATCTCATCTCTTGATTTTTCATGAACTAGGCAATGGAAAAATTTATTTATTTTTCTGGAAAAGGAACTTCTAATAATGTTACTTTCCATTATAGACTAGCAAAATTTGTAAGGTTAATCTCAATGTTTTCAAAACCATTGAGGCAAGGTAAGTAAAGCATAAACGACTGAGGTTGTTCAATTATAATTTGAATATCCTAGGAGCCAATCTGGTGGAAATCTTTGAAGATATATCATATGGAATACTTTACAAATTGGATACGTAATTAGGGTTTTCGATTCTCTAGTATTTTATTAGATGTTTCTACCTACATTAGACTAGTTTAAACCAGGGGCTTATGTTTTGTAATAAAACACAACTTATATAAGAAATAAATTGATATTCTCTCCTAAATTCTCCCTTTTCTCTCCCTCTTCTTCTCTTTCACTTTCTTTTCTCAATCTTGTTCAATTGTGTTCATCATCAATTTGATCAATTTCGTATCAGAGTAAGTTGTATCCCTTTTGGCCAAATAAATTCGCGATGTTTTGATAGGTATTCAAGTTCAAAAATTTAGTGCTGCCAAAAGTCATTCCAATTTGGTATCGAAGCTTGACGCTCTCCTTTGACCAACTTGCTCTTTGCATGTACACAACGGTTCTACAAAAATGGTGATTGCAACAGCTTTCCAAACCACACAAAAAACGGTGATTGCAACAGCATTTCAGAAGACAATTTTCTCAAATATGTTCTCCAAGATATATATCTTATCATGTAACAGATAATATAAGCTGGCAAGATAAAGGGAGGGAGGGACACAGAGAGTACTCAATGGAAACTAAGAAATCATCACTTCAATAACTCAAATTAAGAGAAAAAAAAATTTAAAAAAAAATATTGAAGGGCAAAAGAATATCAAGATCTGGCTTATCCTTCTAGTTTCCACGAAAGTATAAGAACCATATCACCTCATGGAGATAAAATATAAGGATTAAGTCTCTAAGTAGATAAAGAAATGAATATAAAACTGTGCTGATGATATTTCAATAGATAGAGCAATAAGAGCAGCAAAGTTCTGCATACTGCAGCACTCGAAGATTTTACAATCTAAATGATTGCAAAGTTTCTGCTATAATTCTAGTGATGTTTCTTCTACCTACAAAGTGAAAGCTACAGAAAAGGACTTGTATTCAATCAAATTAATACTTATCTATACAGTGAAGGAAAAATAAGTAACTGGGTATTTTGAATAATTTAAAGAAATACTTAAAAATGCTTAAAATTATGGATTTGATAAATCAATTATTTAAAAAAAAGGCGTTATGACAAGTATGTCTACATGCTCTAAGGTTTATTTATTCATTATATGACAAATTTGAACAAAGAATAAAGGTAGTAAGAAGAGATAGAAACATAAAAGGAAAGGAAAGGAATCCACTGCTCCTCAGTTTTATTTGAGCCATATTTTTCATGAGAAAAAAACCTAAAAAACAAAAAGAATGTAAAGTTTAGAGCGCGAGTTAACAACATTTGATCCAACTCAATGTCGCAGACCTTCCATCTCTTGTCTAGTCCCTTTTTTTTTTTTTCATTCTTACCTTCACTAATCTCAGTTCACAAGGCATAGAAGAAGTTAAGTTCCGGGATTACCCTAGCTTAATTAACCTATCATAAATGACTATACAAAAGGATCAAAGGATCAAATGCAGCTGTAAACAAGAAACATTTGATCAGCAGACAGCAAATAATAGTGGCTCCCTCGGACAATAGCTAGGATATTAGTTTAAAAACTGTTTCTTGTATACTGATAATCAAATTAATGCCAATAAGGAAATCATAAGTTCAGTTGCGCAAACCTTAGATAGTAATGGCAAACAGAAGCAGCTTCATCCAAATTGTACCGAGGAAAATTGATGCGAGCGTCAGAGGGAACATCTGGTAACTCTTGACGAAGTTTCCCTACAGCAGTGGAATGAGAAAAGGCACCCACCATCATGTCATTCTCGTTAAGCATTGATCTGAATGCTTTTACCTGCACAATGATATTTGACACTGTAACATCATGCAACACTAATATAGCAAGGAAATTAAGCTTAGGTACCTAAAGTAAAGAACAGAAATGGGCCAGTGTGTGTGAATTGAAGAGCAACATTTGCCAAATCAAAAAATAAAATAAATTTTGATTCCTATGCCTCTCTAAGTCAGAGCATACGTACTCCAGACTTCCTTTTGGGAAATTTATAAATCATATATAAATGGTCAAACTTCGTTTTCAACCATACATTCCAATGGACTCACGAGTACTATCCACTTATCCACCACCCATTTCTTTCTATTTATAAATTAAACCGCTTATAAATTATTCGAGCTTTAATTTGTTATAAACTCACATCAAGAAATAATTAACAAACTGCAATCATTTCTCACTTTAGGCTCACTCCACTATTTCGCCGTTCAAGAGTACTAAGTAACTAAGAACTCGAGAAATGATCAGGGATATAACCAAACATCCTCAATCGGTTTTCAACAATAAAGCTAAATTTCAAAAGCCTGAGATTTATAGTGTAGTAACCTAATAGGCACTCTTTTTTTCATTTTTTACTTTTTCTTGAAAATCATCAAAAAGAAAGGACATATTAAAGAAAGCAAACAGAAGATTTTTCCAAGATAAAAGACTTCCCATCTTGCATTTGCTTTAACATTGGATATCGTATAGTAATTGTTTTACTGGGGGCATCTACATCTTTGACTTCCATCCTATCCATTTCAAATGTCTCAAAGTTCTAGTGATTCCCCTTAATATAGTATACACACAATAACATGAAGCTCTTATTATAACAAGCTCAATAAGATCTGGCCTAGAAACATAACTGCAACTCATTTCTACATCCAAATACATCACAAGTAAGCAAAAGTGATGAAATGGCTCATATAGTTTTTAACATCATGATTCTTCATAAATTCATGATATAGTTTCCTGACAAATGTGAACTGCCCTTCACCGGGCAAACATGCATAGTAACTTCTTTAGTGCCCATTTAGCCCCCATTATTCCAGATTATAATGAGAGGATAGTAATTTTTTTTTGAAGAATGTGTGATTAAAAAAATAAGTTTTGGGTTTATGTGTAATATTATTTTATTGGAGAATGTGTAGTTGATAAGAAGAGAGAGAAAAATGAATTATAATTCAATGGGGGCCAAACGGGGGCTTAATTGTGATATGAAACAAATTCACCAATAGTTATCTATTCATGATCCCAGACCAAAATTCCTAAAACATATGAACATCTATGAATAGAAAAGCACAAAGTGACAATACAGAAGCTCTCTTTTATTTTACTAAGTGATTATCTTTCAAGTTATTTTGAGTAATTACACTTACAGTTGCAAGTTCTCTAGCATGAACGGGTCGGCAGGAACGAACTGTTACTGGCTCCTCATACTCACTAAATGTAAACCAACTGTTATACTGTTGAGATACAGCAGTAACTGATCAACATAATGGAAATGAGTTGCATATAAGCAAAATAATCCCAGATCAACCTTTTAATCCAAGAACAGAGAAGAAAATATAATGATGCAAAGATAAACTCCTCACTTGATCAATTGCAATAAGAACGGGAATATCTTTCACATCTGACAATTCCTTCCTCAAACGAACTACCACTCCAACAGCAGCATGTGAGTTATTGATTCCTGCTTGAACAAGATCATACAGTGTAGAACCTTCAGAAATTTGCATTTTGTCAATACCCTTTGGCCATCCAACACCAGCACCCTCTCCCAATAGAATGGGATCGAGGGTATTGCACTTCAACTTTTTCAAGCAGGCCTGGTTGTACTTCAAGAAATCCTAAAGGAAACAACAAAGAAAGGCCATACTTCAAAAATGTGTACCAGCACACACAAACATTATAAGTTACGATGTGGCGTAAAGTATAATATTTCATGCTACTTAGTTACTTGAAAGAGGCTAGTTGGCGAGATCGTGTATATAAGGGATAAAAGTCATCAAATTTAAACTTATTTGAAGAAAAAAGGGTAAAAGCATTAGCATGCAGGCCTACATGTCTTCTCTTCTTTGTACCTTCAAAGCCATAGAACTCCATTAAATTCAAGATGGACTGGCATTGCCCGACAAATTCTCGTAAGCTAGCTTATGAACTATCAGAATGCTACAATTTCTAGTTATTCAGATATTCAAGTCATAGTAAGCTATACTAATACTACTTCCAAAATCACGCATGAGCTGATGGATTTCATTGTCTTCTGGAGGAATTAACTTCACGAAGAAATAAATAGCGTTAAAGCACTAATACTAGATGATGAGATCTAAAACCAAAAAGGTATAATGATCACTAAATTGTCATATCACAAGTTAGTACTATGTAAGTGAGAGAAAAATAAATCACTTACCTGCAGAATGTTTGCTGCCTGCACAGGAGTATCCCACAAACCAGTCTGAGGATTTTTATAAAAAAGTCCTCCATGGGTCCACTCTCGACCGCTGGGCACATAAAGAACAAGCCAACCTTCCTCACGGGCCCAGTGAACAAGCATAGCTAGAGCAATACTTTTCCCACAACTCACAGGACCATCCAATACAATTTTCTTACGAACTATGGAACCTTACAAAATAAAGTCATCATAAGTCATTTGTTCTGAGAAAGCTGTGACCCCTACAAAATCTTCCACTTCTGTTCTTTTCCTTTTATTGTTTGGGGCTGGGAGTGGGTTATTCACGTATAGAACTAATATACATAAACCACTAATTCTTGAAACAGCTTAAGAGTATTGAAGCTCAAACAATTATATACGGGTGAAAAAAGGAATTTTTAAGAAGTGGCTACACAAAACTAAATAATTTCTGATGCCATCATCAGTTTGAAGTAGACTGAACTTAATAAATTTGACAAGCTACGCCGACTTTATTCTCTACTTATTTCACATAAGAAGAAACAGAAGAAGATAGCATGCATATCATATTTCATTCTTCAATAAACTCTAGTAGATTAAAAAGTTCAAAAATAATGTGTATTACGTAAAACTGATAGGCATTACACACAGATGACTTCAAGTTTCTCCCTTTCCTAGTTCATTTTTGTATTGCATAGGAAAATTAAGATTTTTGTTACATATAACCATCAGACCATAAGGAATTAGGCTAACTCATTTGCCAAGGTCTAAGCAGGCTATTAGAATTTTTAATTTGGTCTCTCAACAATTAGTATGTTGCATCAGTCTAGAAAATCAACCAAATTATTCACGTCATACTGCATTTCTAGAGTACAGCAGCATATGAAAAGCTTCCATTGTAGCTTCCTATCACACCAAAATTCGCTACAAGTGTGTTTGAGTCACATTATTTTGGAAGAATGTATTCTGGAATAGTAAATTGATGGAAAATGTGTAGTTGAAAAAGAAAGAAAAATTATTGATGTGATGAAAAATAATATTTTATTGAAGAATGTGNATGTGTGGTTGAAAATGAGTAGAAGAATGAGAATGAAAAAAATAATGTGTACCAAACAGGGGTTACAGAATCCACATGTTTTAAAATCCTTAGTCAAAATAAATATTATCGCAGAAAACATGCAATATATATGGATCAGAAAAAATGCACCTTTAGAACCGACCAACAATGAAGGATCCACAGCCCGCCTGAAATTGTCACGAAGATCAAGAAAACTCTGACGTATCAACAATGCACTCTTGCTAGACTCCTCAAATTCCTTCACCATCCCCATAGGCAACCCCTCTGGCAACACCTCATTCAATTCCTCCATACTACAAATGAAACCAAAACTCGATCACCATTTGATCCATTATTCATGATTGAAAATTTTCATTCATAAAGGTTAATAACGAAGCATATATAACCTTTACTGCCCACCCCCACGTGTAACCCAGATTCTTGGTTATGCGTTTCTGGATCAAGTCAGACATTTCACGTTACAGTATTCCATATAGTAAATTACCTAGGAAAAAGGTAAGCAAAGAAAGTAGATTTAAATTAAAACGACTTCAAAATATTGTCATTTCTCCACAATACAAATCAAACACTGACATTAAATTTGAAAACAGGAGCATATATCACTTTACTACCAGAAGTTTTAAAAAAAAAATAATTAGTTAAGGTAGTGCCTGAATTTCATGTAAGAGCAGGCGTGCTTTCTGGTGAGCAAAGAGAGGGAAGGGGTGGAAGTGAAGAGGGGCCGGCCATTGCGCCCCACGTCGAGTGCTGGGTTATTCTCATCCTCTGCTAGTTGGCGGCGGCGATTCTCCTCGTCTTGCTTGACGAAGAACTCAGTGTCAGTTACCTGGAGTTCTTCGGCCCTGTCTTTTCCGTCGGATTTGGATTTCGATCTCTTGGCCTTTGTAAGGTTGGCTTTCGTGGTGTTTGCAGAGAAGGGGCGAGAAATGGAAAGGTGGGAATGAGATTGTTTCGTAACAGTTGAAACGGCGCCGGTGGCGGTTGTCGTTGCAAGGCGGAGTGCGCGCAGAAACATGTTTCTGGTTCTGGGTGTGTTGCTGTGAGTGGGGTTCTGGGAGTGGAATTGGGCGAGCAAGCCGAGGTTGGACCGGGTAGCTTGTTTTTAGAGGGGTTGTTTGGCTAAGCTTAAAAGGAACTAAAAAATACTTCCAAGATTCACTATCTTCTCCATTTACAGCCCGATGCCCTACACAAAATTCTCTTGCTGCCGTCGGATGCCCCATGCACCATTTTCTCTTGAGTAATGTCATTCAAAATCACCGCATCTAATATATCGAGTGGAATGTTGGAGCCTCCCCAATTGCTAAAAATAGGTGGTACGCATCGACAAAATAAGTTCGAAATAGCATATATTAGCTATATCCACTATCTGGATAATTCAATATTTTTACTTTTAAGTAATTCAATTTTCATTAGTTTTAAAATAGTATTTATTTCAAATTTGCATTTTTTATTTTGAGGAAGCTCATGTTTGTCACTCATTCTTTTAAAACTATTTTTTAACAATCATTTTTAATCATATATTCACACAATAAAATATTTTACATGTAAACTCAAAATTTTTCTTACTTTTTAACTACACATCCTCCAAAAATTCACTATTCAAAATAATGCTTTTTCCCAAAAAAAAATCCCTCCACTAAACAGGGGCTAAGGGTGTGTTCGATAGATATTAAAATTGAAAATATAGCCACTATTAGATTACACTCGTCTAATAAAAGTCAACAATAACGATTAATTTTTCAATTTTAATCCGATTTTAATCTCTGTCAAACACGTCCTAAATTTGCTCTCAAACATTTTAAGCTTAGCCAAACGTACACCCAATTCTTTGAGTTAATTAAATTATCAATCATTCACATTTGCATCAGGTTATTACTTGCCCACCCAAAAATAAAAGGTTACCGTTTCCTTACCCACTTTAAGAAAAAAATTACCCATCAATCACTTATTTATCCATTCAACTAGGCAAAAATGTTTACGTTGTAGACGAATTTCTTATATGGCAACTAACACCGTTAAAATTTGACAAGTTGGATATTACCCACTCACCTAATAGCGCTTTCTTCCAAAAAAATTCAAGAATCGTTCTTTTTCTCCTTTAGTGTAGCAAGTCTAATTTTTCCCAATCCACTTTGAAAATTTTCCCCAAATCGTTTTCATTTTTGCTAATTTCTTGAGGCTTTGATTGCTTAGTTTTTGCACAGTTGTCATCATCAAATCCCTGAAATGGACAACTTGTTCAATAATTACAGCGTGTTCAATTATTTCACACTTCAATAGATTGTGATAAATTATGACAAAATAGCTAATCCCTAGCTAAAGTTGATGAATCTTCATTGGGCTTTCCTTTTCCTCGAATAGAGTTCATTTGGGGTTTTTATATGGATGACAACGGGACATGTATGGAATTGATGCCATTCCCACTTCGTCCAGGCGGGTATTTTAGTTACATTGTCCCAATCTCATAAGCGGGACAAGGCGGGATAGGAGCACCTTCCCCATTTATTTTTTGCTTTTTTTTTTTTGTCTTTAGTTAGTAAGCCCTTGTTTGATGCACGTTAAAGTTAAAGTGAAAGAATACATTTTTTTGGGTAATGTGATGTTGAATATGTGGTTGAAAAAGAAGGAAAAGTTATTGATATGATGGAAAATATTATTTTGTTGAAGAATGTGTGATTGAAAATGAGTAGAAGAATGAGAATAAAAAATTATAATGTGGCTCAAATAGGGGCTAAATATTATTACTTTATTTACTAATTTGTTAAAAACAACATATATTCTCATTAAAATGATAATAGATTTATTATTTTTGTTCGTAAAAAAACTTAAATTTGAAATTAACTTTAAATGAGACGGGTCTTAAATTTGAAGTTTACTTTAAATGAGATCGGTAGCGGGGCAGGAACTATGTTTCTCGTACTCGTCTCATACTTATGGGTAATGACCCTCGCCCCGTTTACCCGGTTAGACGAGTAATCACTGTCTCATTCGAGGCGAAACCCCACAAGTATAGGGTTGAACGGGGTTTTTATTATCGTCCCTAGGTTTTTAAACCTATTTC
>CAIGRH010082054.1:0-10385 GCA_903798295.1 Fraxinus nigra
AAGAAAATACTGAATTAAGATTTCTAGGTCTAGTTCTAAGAACCTACGACCCAAATAGAAGGATTGAAAGAAATAATCCTGAAATAACTAATAACTAAAAGATATATGATATATCTTGTAATTTAATTCATTAAAGGCAAAATAGACATTTTAAGTTCCTGTTTGAAATTCATTTTGAGGATAATAGAAATTTTGAAATAGTGATTGATGTAAGAATGTGTGATGAAAAAGTGATGAATTTTTATTTATTTATGTGTAATATTATTTTATTTGAAAAATGTGTGGTTGAAATAAAGAATAAGAATACGAGTGAAAAACAAAAATTAATGGGCGTCACAGTGGCTAAGTCTGAGCTTTTTGGCAGGAATCTTCTGTACCGCTAGCATAACTCAAAGTCTGTAACTGCGAATTTGTGCAACAGAACCCATTAACAATGGATCCGTTCTCCTCGGCGGCGATTGCCCGGCAAACTTGGGAACTGGAAAACAGTATAGTCACCACCGCTGCCGCCGCCGATAACTCCGCCGCGTCGGACGCAATATTCTACTACGAGGAGGCGGTGCAGGCTGCTTTCCAGCAAGAAAAGCCGTGGGCCAACGATCCACACTATTTCAAACGGGTGAAGGTCTCTGCACTTGCCCTCCTCAAGATGGTCGTCCATGCCCGCTCCGGCGGAAACATTGAGGTCATGGGACTCATGCAAGGAAAGACCGATGGCGATACTATAATTGTTATGGACGCTTTTGCCCTACCCGTTGAGGGGACTGAAACTAGGGTGAATGCCCAAGCTGATGCCTATGAGTACATGGTCGATTATTGCCAGACTAACAAACAGGTTGGTGGGTTTTTAAATTCACGTGTTAAATGAAATTGTTCTGTAAAATATTAGAGGAATGCATTTGATGTTACTATAATTTATCATTTGGATGTATTGTGACTGCTGGAATTCTGGCTACTAATGCTCTATTAAGGACTTTTTGGACCCTTTTTTTGTGGCTGTTTATGTGGAAAAGTTACATACCTGCTGTACTTATTTCGGAGCAATTATAGCGGTTTTTTGTGCCAAGTAGTTAGGCAGTGGTGATATAGGGAAATCTTTTGCGATTGGAAAAAATATTTGCTTTTCAATATTGACTTAAAAAAGTCTGTGGGTATTTAAGTATGTTTTGCAATGCAGAAATGCTACAGGAACAGGCTCAAATCCAGGTTGAAATACATGGGATTGGACAATTTAAAAAAAAAAAAACACAGCACCGAATCATTTTCCTACACACCACCGTCTCCTTGTTTCCTGTTTTTGGGCCGGGATGAGTGGCTTTTTCCTTTGCGATGAAAGTTTGGGGCAATTTGCGGATATTACGAGTTTTACTATGATAGTTTGGAGAAATTTTGTGTGTTGTGTGCGAGACAAAATTATGCATGGCCTTCGATATGGAAGCATGATAATGAAATCCTACACTGCCATAAATAATGTGGTGCAATCACATGGATGTTTGTGTAAAAAATTATATTACGCTGGTCCCAAATAGACAGGTCATTCCTTTTTCTTCTATCTGGGTGAGAGGTTTGTTGCTAGTCCTGGTGGAAATTTGTTAGTGAGCCACTGTCTGACACACATTCTCTAAAAATATATTTTTTCAAAACTCATTTTCAAACACACATTCTTCAATAAAATAATATTTTTCATTACATCAATAACTTTTCTTTACTTTTTAACCACATATTTCTCATCATATTACTATTTAAAATATATTCTTTCCTCAATAATATCTATCAAACACACCTTGAGTATAATTTTCGAAATGTGAAGTACTTAATAGAGGTAGAAGACGTACCTTGCGATTAGATGGTTTCAGGTTCTAAAGGAAATCTGAAACAAGATACTACCTTTAAAGCATAGAGTATTTGGAGCTCAATCCTTGGAGATCATAGAGCTCCATAATTAAAAGGAATTTGGGAATTCTTTAAGCCTTTCAAGTTTAAACTGGTAATTTACTAAATGCAGAGGTTTTTATTTCTTTAGCATTTGAATCCATATTTATTCATTCTTCTAAGAGTTAATTTTTTCTAGGAACTGTTTTCTGTATATACTTTTGAGGGCGAGACTCTGAAAATTAATAATGGAACTAGTCTTAATGGTTTAACATTTCATTATCGTCATTGCTTTCAAAATCAATGTTCGATAAATTACTACTTTCTTATTATGAGATTTTAAGGACTATTACTTTTTCAATGTCTTATATATTAAAATGTTGAAATGTCCAGTACTTAAAGTGTTTTAAAATCCCTTTACAGGGGAAATTTGAATGCATATATAATATTTGAAGTGTGTTCATATGTTCCATATGCATTTAGAAATTAGTAAATTCAAGTAGCTTATGAGTTAAAAAATTTGAGCACTTCATGGTTTACATCTCTTAAGTCTTGTATGATTTATTTTCAATGTTTTAAAGGACAATTTACAACTGGCTTGTAACTAGTCAGACGTACTGAAAATTAGCTTAAATTTCTTTGAAGAAAAATATAGATATTTCCCTTGTTTAAAAAAAAAAAAAAAAAAAGATTTAGTCTTTTCTTCTAGAATTTTTTGAGATTAATGTCAGTTAGATGGTCCATAGGATCCTTATCTTGTTTAGTTTGACAACGAACAATATTTTTTTATAGAAAAATGAGACAGTTGGGCAACAAACTGTATCGCGGAGTACAATGTAGAAGGGGGATGACCTGGAAAAGTTGAATACATAATTGAAATTTGCAGAGTTCTTTACTCTCTAGATGGTTTTACCAGATATGAGGTCATCTGGCATCAATTATTACTTTATTTACTCTAATTTTTGTGCCTTTTTCTAATAATCTCTTGGTAGCCCTCTCTCCTCATTTTCTTTTACTGGTGGTGAGCTATCTGGCAGTGCAATTTAGTAGCGCAACATCAAGTCATTGCATTATTATTATTTTTTTTTTGTTTTTTTTCCCCTCTGAATGTAGACATCAAATCATTTTTCTGCATTACACTTATTACTAATTGAATTTTCTTATGTCTAAAATTTTATTTATTTCTATCTGGATTTTGTTCTCCTTAGTGTTGTGTTATTTCTCTAAGTATCCTTTTTTTTTTGAGGTTATTGTCTCACATTTAATTTTGTGGATGAAGGCAGGTCGACTAGAGAATGCTGTCGGTTGGTACCATTCCCATCCTGGTTATGGATGTTGGCTTTCTGGCATTGATGTTTCAACACAAATGCTTAACCAGCAATATCAGGAGCCCTTCCTAGCAGTTGTTATTGATCCAACAAGGACTGTTTCAGCTGGTAAAGTTGAGATTGGTGCTTTCAGGACATACCCAGAAGGATACAAACCTCCAGATGAGCCCGTCTCTGAGTATCAGACAATTCCCTTGAACAAAATCGAAGACTTTGGTGTGCATTGTAAGCAGGTGATGACTTGTGAAAAATGTATGGCTCTCAAACTCTTTTGCATAATTTTCTTAGTCGAATCTTGTTATGTCTTGCAGTATTATGCATTGGATATTACATATTTCAAGTCATCTCTTGATTGTGAACTCTTGGATCTGCTGTGGAATAAATATTGGGTTAACACCCTTTCTTCTTCTCCTTTGCTTGGTAATGGAGACTATGTTGCTGGTCAAATCTCAGATTTAGGTAATTTTCTTGCTAATATTGCGACTCCTTTATTTTTTTCCACCGTCAATTGTTTTGAGCCTGTCATGTTAGCATAGCTAGAATAGTTGATTTTCAAAAAATTGCTATAGGTGATGTCGATTGTGAGTAAATTCCATTTAATGCTTCTGATGTCATGCAGCTGAAAAACTGGAGCATGCTGAAAATCAATTGTCTCATTCGCGCTTTGGACCCTTGATAGCACCCGCTCAAAAGAAGAAAGAGGTCAGAGCAACTATAACTTTTGCTTCCTTTATCACATAGACTATTTGACCGTCAGGTGGACATTGTTGTTTGGTTTTGTATTAAATATTCTTTTATATGTTAAGAACTTTTCTGTTCAAGTCTTTTGAAGTTCACAATTATCTTCATGGAAGAAATTGTTTTTGAGTCTATTGATCAGTGAATGCTGTTAATGCAGAACAAGAATCTTCTCCCCGCTTTTTAAACTTTCACTATGCAAGATTGGGATAATTTTATGAACTGGGGAATCTACAATTTTTTTCCTGGAAATATTAATGGAAAATTACTATCATTTTTTACGTGTTTGAGTAGTTGTCTCAACAAGGATGTGCTTATCTTTTTCTGAGGTTCTTTACAATTAATCATTCTTCAGACAGAATTCTATTGAAGGATGAGCAGAGGTTTAAATTGGCATTATAAGGTTCTTTGATCATCATGTTTTGGGGTTTTGTGGATTGCAAGTTATTCCAGTTGGTAAAACATGCTACCTCTGTTCCCACGTAACTGTTATAATCTATTTTGGTGAGCTAGTTGTTGTCACATAATTTGAGCTATTTTAGAATCAAAATGAAAAAATAGTGATTTGCAACATGTTTCTCTCCTTGATGTTACAAGAGAAGTTGCATGTGCAAAATTTATTATTTTAGAATCAAAGAAAATATGTAGTGTTCTGCAACATTTAACCATCCTCGTGTTACAAGATAAATTGCACATGCAATATGTAAATTTTACAATACTAGCAGTTCTTTTATATGAGAGTATGGACTATATTATAGGATATGCAGCCTCTGAAAATTTGAAATAACTTTGATCTTTTGGCCCTATATTTATTATTGCTCTTGCTGGACTCTCGAGTGAACATATTTGATATATTCCTAATTTCAGCAGTCACCCTTCAACTCATATATCTTGATCCTCTTGCTTGTATGCATGTTATTGTTAACACTTAGCTGTACGGGTTGATAGCTAGCAGGAAGCTTATACCTGCATTTATGCTGCCAAACAGCAGCTTTTAAGTTGTGACGTGCATATTAATTATTAAATGACATTTCCCAATCCTAGTGGACTTGAGGATTTGAAATTTCTCAAATAGGCTTGTTGGGTGATTTTTTTGCCCGTCAAGGAGATAAGTACAATTAATTCACAATGCAATTATGGCCGCTGATTTTTTAAAATTTTTATTTTTATTTTTTTGTCAATCTCAAATTATTCTGGAGATGGAGATCAAATTTTAGAGTAGTTGTCCTACTTTTGCGAAGTCTTGCTTTAAATATGTAATTGTTCATTGCCTCATCTTTTATCAGCTGAACATTTATAAGCATATATGCTTAGTGCAAAAATCTGTCCAACCCTTCTGCTTTCTTTGATATTGCCCTTAACCGATAATTTTCGCTGTTTCAGGAAGAATCTCAACTTGCCAAGATTACTCGTGACAGTGCAAAGATAACTGTTGAGCAGGTTCATGGTTTGATGTCACAGGTAAACAGCCTCATTTACATCATTACCCTTCTTACATATCGAGAGATTATAGTTACAGGATTTTGGCTTAACTGATGCTGGTTTATCCTACTCTTTTAGGTTATAAAGGATATACTATTCAACACAGTTCGTCAGTCTAACGGATCTCGGGAAGAGTCATCTGTTCCCGAACCAATGGTTGAAACCTAATCTGATGGTTGACAAATTGTGCCTTTTGAACTTTATTCTCTTAGATTTTCTTGAAAGTTCTTTCATTTGCAAATGCTGCTAGCGGTGCAACGACTAGACTTGTCAAAATGTGGCTATAGACAATGAGAGAGTTTATCTTTTGAACTTCGAGGTTAATGATAAGTAATTTGTTCGTTATCTTCTATGCTCGTGACTCCGACATAAATATTCTTACCGAGCTAGGGGTTCTTTCTACTTGGGTTATTGACATAGATACATTGAGTGAATAACTTGTACTCAAATCGAACTTACACTCGATCAACTCGAGCTTACTTAATAGATGTCAGATTATCTCTGCACTTTTAGCTCGACTGAATGTGAAGAATGACACTGTAGGGGGTTGAGCTTATTTTTACTGTTTATTATGGTGCAAAATGGATGAAAAAACTCAATAGAAGTATACGAAACTAGTCAGAATGTAAAACCTAAGATGCAGCATACCGGAAAAGCTCGGATTAAATGCATGTTTTAAAGCATGCGATGTTTACCATCATTTATCAAAAATTGTATAATAATAGTCTTCTTCAAATGTAAGAACGAAATTTAAAATCAGAGTGATATTGGAAAACTTTGTCAAATACAATATTTTTGCTGGTTTAGAAGTCACGTTAAAGCAAGAAATGTTGCAACAAACAGATATCTATTATTGGTCCCAAGTTCAGATTTTCAATCCTCAAAAAAAAAAAAATTATTACCAATCCCACTCCATTACATGATTAGCCTGACCATCCATGGCGAATGCTGCTTCTGCTTCCACTGCCCTTGTTTGTAGAGTTCCCCAGCTTTTCTCCTCCACTTGTACATGCCGGAATTTTCCACTTCGTCCCCGGTGATCTATCAAGACTGGCGGTGGTAGAATTTATGCTTCAGTATCAGCTGCGACCCCTTTGCCAACTAGGCCAGATGATCTCGTCGCATCCATTGTTTCCACGGTACCATTTTTGTTTGAGATTGAATGTAGTATGATTGCTGGGAAAATTCTCTTGTAAAATTTATTTATTGCGGACCCAATGAATTATAATCTTTCACGAGCAACGTGAGGTTCAATGAGTAATGTATGACATTCATCTCATTGAACCCAAGTCCAAGGTCAGGTTGGAGTAGCCCTCTACTCTTATTCTACTGTTACTAGCACTTTCCACAACTCACCTTTAAAACGGGCTAATAAGAGAAGGGTGCACGTAAGACTAAGAAGTGATTTTTCGGATTGATGCTGACTTAATGAACCACGGTATGATAGTATTGATTTGCCAGGGGTGGAGGTTGGGGGATTAAGAACTGAGTAATTTGAAGATAAGGGTCCAATGGAGTTCTGGTTCTCTATAGGTCACGAATGTTATAAATACTAAGAATGAAATTGGTTTCTACTTATTCTGTCATGTATCTCTTTTGGATGAATCGATGCATTTGATGAAGAATCAATGGAAGGACACCGGTAAAAATAAAAGAAGAACCAACAATACAGGAGGAGAAAAGAAGGAAACTGCTGAGCGTTAAGTCCACAAAAAGCTTGCGAAAAATTATTGAATGAATCATATTCGACAAGATTTTAGGTCAACATAGATTGCGAACATACTATTGTATGCCTACTCTCTTCGCAAGATATTTTATCAGATAGGAAGTGTCATCCCCTGACTCCTACACATCCCTGAAATAATGAGAGGTAAATATTCAATGAAACTAACATCACAATTGAAAGATGAAATATGTGACTAAGGGTTTAAACTTTGGAGAGTGCCGCAGTATTAGTAGATGTCAGCTGTCGAACTAAAATGTAGCCAATCCTTGTTTACAATGAATTACAAGAAAGCTTAATAAGTAAAGAACTCGTGTGTGGTATCTATGCTTAAATAGAATAATTATGTAAAGTAACTCCTAAACCAACATATGAAAACAACTCTTAAGATCCATTTTTTTTCTAAAAATTCTATGTCGTTGCATATCCCATCATATGCATGGACCCATGAGTAAGCAAACACCCATGTCCACTTGACTATTTGATAAGAATCAGGACATATTATGCATAGACAATTGTGGGGTACTGTGTTCAGAAAAGTAAAGAAGACCTTGTTTGTGAGATTGGTCAAGTTATGGTCTCAAGAATGAGAACAATCTCCTTTTACTATGAAGTTGACTTTACTAAACTGATTTGTGTTGAGTCGTTGACATTTTACTTATATGGTTTATGTTGCCTGGTAATTTAGGTAAATGAACCAAGATTGTTGGACTAATTACTTATCTACTAAGTTTTTTTAGAAAAAAATATCACATGGCCACTGATGTTTCTCTTCTTTGAGTTTGTAACACCCCGAAAATTTATTATAGTCATTAATATTAGAAATTAGGACCTTATAGTGAGAAGTTGAATATCTAAGGAACAAATTGTTTGGTTTATATAATTTTGGGATCAAATTGTGGACTATTCATAGTTAAGGATATAATTGAATTTTGTAGGATCGCTTTCCTTTATTTACCTTTTCAAGCTTTGACCGCCACCGTAATTACATCCTGTAATAAAGGAATTAATCATAATGCTTAATTAGAAAAATCATTTGGTTTTCGGAATGATGAATTAGATTAGATAATTGTGTGTATATACGTAACTAAAATTAGGTTAGGAAATTACCATAATTATATGTATGTATATATGTTAAATGCGCACAATTAAAGTAAGAATAATTATAAATACCCTAAATGTGGAGCAAATAAGGGAAAATTCCATTTTTCACATAAGGAAAGATTTCATTCTTTAATCTATGCCAATATTTAATTATTTCGACACACACTCACGGTATTCACCTTTCTCCGACACACACGTGTTATTTCATTTGTCCTACACACAAAAATTCGTAAGTGGGCTCTTTGTAGTCAAATACTGCACACTTGTTTTATCAAATTCCATTAAATTACGAGGTAAGTAAAGTTGCAAGTGGTTTATGCGAACTTGTATCTTGTACTTTAAATTTTGGAATTCGTTCATAGGCCATATATTTTTATGATAAGAGGGTCGGAGTTTAGTAACGCTACGCACAAAAATTACTACCACCTATGTTCGGAGTAGTTCACGTGTCTCCTATGTATGATATGAAATCCCGTTTTCCTTAAATTAAATGCAAATTACTTGTTCACTGCACATACTTATTGGGATTTTCTTAAATCTCACCTTTTAAGTTTTCCCCCCTTTCAGGTAATTAGAGCTCCGGAATTTGGAGCTGGAAATCGATCGGTGGTGGCGGAATGTTTTTATTTGAATAAAAGGGGAATTCATATTTTTTAAAAAGATTTTAAATAATTTGTTACTGTTTGGGAATAAATGTTCTTTTTATTTGAAAGACATATTTTTTCTTGATAGATAAATGAATGTTATATTTTTTTTAGTTCGATATATTTTCATTCTTAATCTAGTGGTTAAGTAATTCCATGTTTATATTTTATTAAGGTTATGGAAACTCGCTCTAGAAACTCGAATAATAGGAACGGGCAACCCTAGGTCAGGGCTACTGAAACGAACGATGACCACATTAACAACAACCAATTTATGCAGTTTATGTAAGCGATACGTAACATGACACCACCCGCCGCACTACCTGTTGCACCACTACCTGCAGAGAGGAGTGTGGCTGCAATAGTGGAACAATATCGCAAGTTGCAACCCCTTAGCTTTGAGGGAGGCACAGATCCACTAGCGATAAAAGATTGGATATGCAAGCAAGAACGAATAGTCGAACTTGTTGAGTGCCCGAAAACTCGGAAGGTAATTTGTGCAACCTTTATGCTGGATAAAGGAGCAAGACATTGGTGGGAAATGACCAACAGGTCCAGAGTAGCCGGACAAGGCTTGACGTGGAGTGAGTTTAAAGAATTATTCCTGTAGAAATACTTCCCCACCAACATTCGAAACCAGAAAGAAGCGGAATTCCTAATGTTCAGACATGGAAACTTAACACTGGCAGAATATGAAATGAAGTTTAATTATCTCATTATGCCCCACTCTTAGTCAACACTGAGTAAAAGAAAGCTAGACGCTTTGAACAAGGTTTGCATGATGACCTTTGACAGGCGGTGGTCACCTTTGAGTTGGGTACATACCACCAAGTGCTAGCAAAGGCACAACTAGCCAATTTCAAAGAAAGCTCCAACATTACCAACAAACAGCACCAACATGCACTATCGAAGAAGCGTAAATGGCAAGACAAATAGGGCAAAGAAATGCAGGACTTCATAAAAAGGAGCAATGGGGCCAACTTCGAGCAATTATTGAGAGTTTCCTATCTGTGGCAAATGCCAGAAATGCCATGCTGGGACATGTCTTATGGAGACTAATACGTGCTACAACTGTGGTGCGACAGGTCACACAGTAAAGTTTTGCCCCGAGAAGCAGAAACCAAGGAGCCCACCTAGAGGACAAGCTAGAGTTTACGTCCTTACTGAACATGAGGAGGATCACGACCAAAATGTCTTGGTAGGTAACATCCTTATATTTAGCACACCTATTTATGTTTTGATAGATTCTATCTCTACTCATTCATTCATATCCCTGATATTTATGTGTATACTAAATGTTATTGGAGAACGTACACATACACCTTTAGAGGTTGTCATCCCCTCAAGAGATGTTCTTAGCACAAACCACATTGTAAGGACAACCGAGGTAGAAATTAATGGTAGGACCTTCGAAACGAACTTATATGTTTTGGATATACATAAATTCGACATAGTCCTGAGGATGGATTAGCTTTCTAAAAATCATGCAACAAT
>CAIGRH010082127.1:0-11521 GCA_903798295.1 Fraxinus nigra
CCTAACTTGACTGACACTTGATTGGAGGGGTTGGGGGGGGACATTTACACGGGTTGTGTTGGTTTGATTTTAGATCAAATCGAGCATGTTGGGTTGGGGCAAAAACCAACACAACCCATGTCTACCCCTAGGTGTCACTTCAAATTGGATGTTAATTCACTACCCGTGTGACCATTTGTATAATGTTAAATAAACTTCATCGACCATTTAGTCAAGAGAGTTGAGATTTGTTGTCTTGAACCTATTTTCCCTATAGATGTAACACATTTTTTTTTTTTAAAAAAAAAATGTGTAGACATTAACACATTTTTTTAAAACATCGACACATTACATGGGGTAGTGCAGTAGATAGTTCGTGGAGGAGTTTGAATCCCATTTGTTTGGGGACTTAATATGTTAATATTATTATTCATAAGATAATGTTTATTTTGTGTGATTAATAATAATGGTATATGCGGCAACATGTGCACTTGTCTTCTTTAATTCTCTGAGGTCCAAGGGCGGATTTAGCATGGGGGCAGGGGAGGTCAGCTTCCCCTACACTAAATTTAGAATTTCAAATTTTGCCCAATAATTTAAAAATAAAATAAAAAAAATTCCTTGCAATTTTCAATTGTCCCCACGATTATTTTTTATTTTATTTTGTAGTCTTGGCCCTCCCTTCTATTATCTTTTCACAATAATAAAAGTTGGCTTCAAATTAACGTTAATCCCTGCAAGTATCAAAATACACGTAAATACGAGTATCCAAGAATCTTATTTTTTGCAAGTATCCTTTCACCCTTTTATAGTTTAGTTATTATTTTCATATGATATGATATGAGAATTTACGACAAATTAACATTTTTAATTTTCCCATTATCTTAACCAGGGATGTAGTCGTAGATGGGGCCGTCTTGGACTTTACCCAATAAATGTTTTGTGTTAAAAAATTAATCTTTATGATTTTTTTCCTTTTATGTAGTTGCCCAATGCATATATATATATATATATTCTTCCGTGATTCCGTTCCTGATTCTAACAATAACATTATAGTTTTATGTAAAGGTCGTGTTGTGATGTAATACTGTAATAGTAATAATAAATGATAATGGGACGCCTCTTCAAATCCTTGAGGGACATTCCATTCACTTTTAGATTCGGATCGCCGCATCCCCTCTCAAAGTTCATACCATCCTTTGGAGAAATAAATAAAATTAAAATGTGGATTCTATTTCTGTTCTGCACAAAAGCAGCAGGACCCCCACTTGTTGCTTATGGGGATGCACCTAATCTTAATTAATTACAAACTTAATTATTATTTACATTATTTTCAAAATTTATTTTTTCTAAATTCATTTTCAATAACGCATTCTTCAATAAAATAATATTACACGCAAATCCAAAACTTTTTCTTATTTTTTAACCACGTATTTTCAATCACATCACCTCATAAAAAAAAAAAAGTACATCCCTTAACTTCAAACCTAACTAAATTTAAAGAAATAATTAATTAATTTTGTATAACAGATAGTATGTATGTGTAATGATGATGGAAAGTTCGCATCACTTATTTGTGATTGATAATTGAGTGCTAAAGAATTGCCAAACTTGTGAAAGTTCAAACTGTGTTTAAATATATTTAGTTAATTTCAATAATGATAACAGAAATCCAAGCAAGTATTCAAACTGGCCACTAAAATATTTTTGTGATTAATCTAGTCACTAAAATTAAAAATATATTTTATACTTGTTACACTTATTAAAGATGTATCTGACGTTATAGCCGATAAAACCTTCACATCGACTAACAATCAATCATAAAGCGAATAATACCTTCCAACCAGTCCACTATTTTTAATTATAAACATTAAGATTAAGGTTAGAGTTTAAAAGAGCAATTAGAAATTTACACAATAATCGTTTAATGGGCTGATTTTAAAATCTTGAGTGGATACAACTAATAGAGTGACCAATTTTAAATTTCACTCGAACTTTAATGACCATTTATGTAATTAACAATTGTGTGTCCCTTTTATTCACGGGCTTATGTCAGACTAATGCTGTTTAAAAAGTGGAATATTAATAAAATAACAAAAGCTGTCTGCATTTGTCTATAAAATATCGATTTGCATTATGTTACGTGCATTGCACACAAAAGCTTAACGGATGGGGAAACCCTAATTAATTAAATTTAATATTTTATATTCATTTGTTTATTGTTAGGCTGAATGGTCGACTTGTCTCTCAGCCAATGGTATCTACTTCCACATCAGTATCTCGTCGGATTCCACAAATGTCCAACCTAATTATTTTATTACATGAATTATCTCCAACCTATGTACTCCTGATATCAAACGTCATCTTTTTTAATGGTGCGAGAGGTTTGAATTCTCAACTTATTTAGCTTATAAGTTGTGTGATTCACAACTGCACACATTTTGATCCACACAATTTGTAACCTCGAACATACAAGAAAGCTGCTTACTCTCCAAACATGCTCTAAGAGACACGTTAATACAATTAAACCAAATCTCACCTGGGCGCCTTAAAGTTGATCACTTCTAAAAGATTTCTATGTCATATAGAGATATTATGAGTACCTTAACTATTAATTGAGTGATTTGTTGGAAATTGGTTTTGAAATATTGAAATTTGGTTAAGCGATAAAATCAAAACTTGAAAAGTGACTTTCGTGTCAACTTTGGTCAAATATTCGAACTTGATCCGATGGTTAAATTATAAAAGTAAATAGACCAACTTATTCTACTCATCGAGTAGATCTTCACAATAGATTTAGAATTTCAAAACCAATCCCGAATGAATGAGAAATTGAGGTCCAAAATTGGGAAGAAAAATAGAGGAAGTTGTCTGAAAATTTGACTAAAATTGTTGCTAGCTTATGATTGGGCTGACACTCGAGCGACATGCTAGCGACAAGCTAGCGAAAAAAGTCTTTGCTTTTATCGTTCGAGCGAGGCGATGGTGACAAACTAGCGACAAGTGAATGGTGCGACCTTTAGTAAGAGTTGTTGAGCTTAGGGCGCGACATTTCATTCACAACCACTTATCCTCTATATATAGAACTCTAGGGATGTCCCAATCTTCACACAAATGATATGCAATCATATAGCATTCATTTCTCTCTTCTTTCTTAACCAAATTCGTGCATTCTTATTGCATAAATTCTGGTTTTCTTCACTTGCATACCGGAGTTCGTAAACCAAGTTCTGGTTCGCTGTTTCTTATGTGTTGTAGTGCTACTCACATAAGAAGATAGTCATGGTATCTTGGGAGCTGATTGCCATGAACCGTAAGCATCGTTGCGGGGCAAATTCGACTTAAGGACAAAGTGTTCAAGACTTGTCTCGACTTTGATATTGTTGCTACTATACTACACACTTTGTGGATTTAATTGGAATCTATTTCCTACCATCACTCTGCCGAAATTTCTACAGAATCTTAAAGGTATTTCCCGACGTTTGTCACTCCATACACAAAATATTTTTCCAAAAATCTGCAAAATTAAAACACAACATTCTATCTCCTTTCTTTTTGTCTTCTCTCTCCATCTTTTATCTTCTCAATCTATCCTTGCTTGTGACATTCTCTCTATCGGAGTCGTAGTGACACACTTGTACTGTCACCGCGTAAAGTGGCATGTACCGTCACCACTTGCCCTTACTTTTACTGGAATCGACCGCGGAAAAAATGATAGTCATATTTTCCGAACATCAATTGAGGGCTGTTTTGGTTGATGTTTGTCCATGGTTGAGGTTTTCTATGTGTGGATTAACCACATGTAGTGGTGCGCAATCATAGGCATCACTACGGAGGTGAAAATTTGCATCGTTTGATTCTTGGTGATTGATTTTTGTTAGAATGCTATTTTGGTTTATGTTTGTTCGTGGTTGAGGTCGTCTAGGTGTGGAATAACCACCTATAGTGGTGTGAGATCATGGGCACCACCATGGAGGCCAAGTTTTACACAAATTTCGTTCAGTTCTTGGTAGCTGATTTTGGCCTGAATCTGTTGCAGTTTTCGATCAATTGTTGCTTTGGTGATTTGCTTGGTTGTTTTGGTCGTTGGTGATTTACTTTGGTCATTTGTGGTTTGTTTGCAATTTGCAAATGGTGGTTGTGGTGAAGCAATGGTGGTGGTTGTGGTGGAATTTTGGTGGTGGTGGAGGTGGTGGTGGGTGATTTTCTAATTTGATGCACTGCAACAGTGTTGACGGTGACGATGGTGGTGGTGCGAGTGGTGGTGATGGTGCTAGATTTGAGTTGAATTGGGGTTGTATAAAGAGGGTTTGTGACCAAGGTCAAATGTTGTGCGTAAGTCACAGATAAATGTCCACATGTCGCATATCAAATAAGGTTGGATTGGATTAGATTGTGGTTGTATAAATAGGGTTTGTGATCAATTATTTAGGTCACTGGTGTCGATGGTAGTGATAAACAAAACTGATCACAGATCATGTTTGCAAGTTACAGGTTTCCATAGGTCACATATCAAATAGAACTTGTTACATATTTTTGTGCATTGATAATAGGTCACAAATTCAAGTTCACGGGTCACAGTTTATATTTTACATATCATTGCATAGGTAAAATCAGTGTCCACATGCCACAAATCCAATAAAATTGGTCACATGCCATTAGATCAATATCACATGTAAAAGTTACATGCCATAGTTTACATGTCACAAAATCAAGAGAATTGGTCACATGCCATTGATTTTTCCGACCTCAATTTTTCGAATTGGTCACATTCAATTAACTAGATTTCAACGATGATAACTGAATTTATTTGCTTCGGTGAGTATTCTCTAGATTACACCAAGGGTTGTTTTTCAATTTTTAAAAATATATTTAAATTACACCAGCGCTGCTGCGCTCAATCACAGCTAAAGAAGATGATTAATCATCGGTGCTCAGTCGATGTTCTCCAACATCCGCTATATTTATTCCTCTTTTGCTGCTTAACGGTGATCAGTTTGCATCTAAAGTAGATTTTTAGTCGCCAACGATCTCTATGGATTTTATCTTTTCTTCGGTTAAGTCATTTGGATATCGGTGACTGTGAGAGTAAATGCCTACGGGTTAATGTCGTGACAGTAAAAGTGGATAACAATGGTTGGATGGCGATGACGATGGATTGGACTGGAGAGAGATTGAAATTATTTTTTATTTAATTAATAAAATTTAATTATCACTTGAGTTTTGAAAATATAAACTCATTCTCTTAAAATTGAATTGGCCTAAACTCAAGACCCGATATATGAATTTTTCCCAAAAAGTATCTTAAAATTAGGTATGAATGCCAAATTAACAAAGTAAGAGCTCAATTATTTAGATAGGGTATAATAAACTAATGGGCCATGGACCCCACGAGCCAAGATCCCCCAAAGCATCCATTTGATATTTGCAGTATCAGAGTGGTATATACAATCTAGATTCCTTGACAAATGGATACCACTAAAACAAATATAAAAATACACATAGAGATATAATAAATAAATACACACACGAAGAATCGGTCTACGATGCTTGTAAGAAAATGATTAATGAATTTATATAGTGAGTGATGTGGGATGTGTGTAAAATCAAATAAACTAATGCACATGTAGCTACAGATGGCCAAATCAAGACATTTTCTCTTCATCCAACGTCATCTTAATCCAAATAAATTGAGAAAAATATAGACAACAAGGAGAAATACCAAAAAATTGCTATAAAAAGCAGGTAATTCTTTCGTGATCCATACAACGTCGCAGTTAATACAATTAAGAATTTTCTACATCTAAAATGACTTGCTAGGGATTGATAAGAGTCTAATCCAAAAACACAAATATGTTATGTACTGTATACAAGGCTTGAATAAGTACACTTATATGGTCTAGTAGACGAGCCTAGGTTGTCCATTGCTTCCTTGCCTGCTGTAACCGATCTTACTCGACTGAGGATGCTCTCAAGCTCTTTGTATGTTTCCCCAACACATCAAACAAGCGAACCCATTGCATCTCTTTTGCTGAACCAGAGCAAGTTGAATTGTTAAATAAGTAATGATTAAAATGATAGCGTGTGACAGACATGGCTAACCTCTAGAGTAAACAATACAAGGACAAGGAAGAGCTACAGAAAAGATACAACAGTACATAGCTGAGAGAACACTACTAAGCATATAAATGACTTCATAGATGAAATTTAAGCAAATATATAATTAACATATATTTGATCCAACAAAAGAGTGAACTACAAAGTGAACGGTATCTATATGCATATATAACTATAATAAAAAAATAGTTTCCAACAGTCCAGAATGCAGAAAACATGATGTAACACAAAGCTTGAGTGATGAGAAACCATTAATCAGAGATAATTCACAATATTATTCAACAAGAGAAAAAAAACAGTAATAATTATACCAATCCTCATTAATATAAAAATGATGAGATTCCGTTCCCACCCATAATGCAAAAACACAGAGATTAAGAAAAAATGAAAGGGCTACATTTAATGAACTGATAATCCAAACCCCCAACACCACCCTGAAATAGGAAAGAGATTTTGCCTGATGCATGATCTCATATTATTGCATTTGTTTGAGCATTGAGTTGCCTGTAGCCACAAATGCTCGCAGCCTAAAAAGGCTAATATAATAGGAGCACACTACATGTAATGAAGTGGATCTTCCATATTAGGTTAGCTGATTGCAAAATAAACTCTTTCAAGGGGGAAAAAAATGTAAACTTCTGCTGGGATAGGAGTTTTTAAGCTCCTACCAATAATGTAGTTGGGTTGGGGGGAGGGGCGGGATATTGGTTTTTGTCCCCTACCCATTTATCAATATAGAAATGAAGTACTTTTCTATCTTTTTCTGATTAGTTATTTCAAAATCTTGTTTCTCCTCCTCATCTTACAATGCAACCGCATGAGCAATAATACTCATTAATTCCAGCATAAAATATCTCAATGATTCAATGAATATATGAAGTAATGCAGAGGCCAATATTGAAAGAACTATTTTTTACACTATACCGACTGCTATCAAAATGTAATAGTAGTACCTTGTCATGTACCTTGATCAGGCTACTTCAAGTCTTGTAATTGTGATGATGTTAGAGATTAATGAGAATGCTAAAGGTCTCAGGAAAATGAGTATTTCCTATTTTGAATTAATTTCTATAAATGAATGTCCAAGGATGAGAAAATCCATAGGATTCTCGGCTTGTGTCTGAAATCAATCTAAACTTCTTTTGAGAGTGTGACATATTTGCTAATTATAATTCCCAACCATTAATATATGATACCAATGGGACTCATGATGAAAGTCAATTTTTTTTGAAATGACGTTAAAAGGCAGAGACCAGTAATATCAACCAGCACCTAACCCATACAGTACTGGTTAGTTGACAGATTGAATAGCTCCATCAAAAGCTCCAAGCTAATGAATAAGAGACAAACTTAAAAAACGATCATCGCTGCTTGTTTATGTTCCCACATTACTTTCAGTATAGTATCTTAACATTGCTCTACAATGGAAATCATGTACTCACAGTATGGTTTAGACAATACTACTACAATAACCGATTGATAAAAAGGAGAAAATGGAAAAACTGAACCTTCAATAACACATAATAATTCCAACAATGACATATTACACACACTTGAAACATGCTAGATGACTTCGCAGTGGTTCCAGGAGTCAACTTTGAACAGACACCGAAACCAATCCAAGCCATGGTTAATATCCATATTTAAGGGAAAAGTAAAATGATTAATTAACAAGCAATAACTTAGCATCAAAGCACAAAAACATATGAAAAATTTTCCCGGATATTTATAGTACAGCATACAATAAATGCTCTCAAAATACGAAATGAGAGTATGCATGACAGAATCTATTTATTCATTTAACATTTGACATTTGACACATATATATAAACATTCAAGAAACCTGAAAGAGGGTGGAGGGTGCAACTGCTTGTTACCTTCCTCCAAGGAAAGCAGAATTGACCTTTTCTCCAGCTCAACAGCATGCCTGCTGAGCTCAACTGAAGAAAGTGATCGAAGCACTATCCAATTTAAATGAGAAAATCGGTTAAAAAATATATAATAAAAAAAAAAAAATTCAAAACCTAATATATTAGAACTAAAAGTCATACTTTGAACATAATCATCTTGATCTGATTGATCCACAATTGTTAATAAATTCTGCAATTGACAATATCGCTCTCCCCAGTGCTTAACATTCACTCTCTTTGGATTGTTTAACAAAGAATTGGCAGAATTAACATGAACATAGCTAATATTTGTTGGAGATGAGATATTATTTGACTTTCCATGAGAAGGACAGAGACAATGTTTTACAGACCAGCCTGATGCTGAAACCGTCAGAATTGATGGAGACTTTGAGATAAAGGTTGCAGGCTCCTTCATCTCGGCATTTTGTTGAGTTGTTCCACCCTGGTCATTAGATTTTCTTCCATGTGGACAGTCAGCATCATTTTGATTGCCACAAGAACTTGTTTTACCTAATTCTGTTTCAGCTTTTCTACGAACATAGACAATATGGCCATTCCCAGAAGTACTTTTGGGAGATTGGTGATCAGGCAATGTTGGCAAACACTGGGGCATGGGTTTTTCAGTGTCAGAAATCCCAGCGTGTTCACCAGTAGGTCGGCTTTCCATCGTAAATAAAGGGTCTCCAATGGATTTTGATTCCACCATTGTATTATAATTCTGTGGGTCCAGAAACGATTTTTCTTTGCAGCTACTGGCACTGATTTGCTAATCATAATTGAGCACAAAAATTTCAACATCATAAATTCATACCTCTCTATACATAGAATCTTTTGTGCTGAACTACCTAAAATTACTCATTCTTTAAGACTAAATCTTCATCTAAACTCGAAATGCACTTACTAATATCAAAACAAAAGTTTCCATGTAAGTGAAAATTCATGTTACTGAGAAAAGAGAAAACAACCAGAGACAAAGGATGAAAGTTTAAACTGTAATCTCTGCGTAGGTTCCTTCAATATTCAGTTGTTTTAATTGTAATTTTTATCTTGTCTCTGTGTGTGTGTTTGTGTGTGTGTGCCAGGGGCATGGTTATTAGTGTAAGAATGTCTTGAAACTTGATCAACCAAGAGAGTGGGGTAGTATTTAGCAAGTTTCAAAACAATAACTCAGGTAATGTTCCCAATAACAAGTCTCAAAGATATAAGAAGATTGCAGTAAGTTGCCAGCCAACCTACAATTAAATCCTTGATATCATTTCCTTGGGCAGTCAATACAAGTTACACATTTCGTCAAACCCCAAGTATAGTGAAGACTTGGCAAGAATCAGCTAGGGCATATACATTGAAGGAAACTGTGGTAAAATGAGAATAATTATTGTGTATTATTCAGTCAGAAAACAGAGGCCTTTATAGGCTAGTACAAACCTAGGTCAACTAGCTAAAAAGGAAACAAATAATTTACAGATCCTACATAGTCTGCATCTGTGAATGCCTCAAGTACTAGTCCTGAGTTTCTTCTGTACATAATTTCTTTTCCTGGATTACCTTTTAGGTAGTGCAACACTCGATAGACTGCTTGTAAGTGCACTTCTTTAGGGTAATGAATGAACTGACCAATGACAAGTGGCATATGCTATAACCGGTCGTATATGTGAGAGGTAGATAAGTCTTCCTATCAATCTTTGGTATCTATCTTGGTCAATGATAGTGTCTTCACTAGCTTCTCCCAATTTGTTGTTATGATCAAACGATGTGTCCGCAGGTTTGCATGCCAATTTTCATGTTTCTTTCAACATATCAACCACGTACTTCTGTTGCGAAATAAAAATACCCTTCCTTGAGTGTGCCACTTCAATTCCTAGGAAATATTTCAATCTTCCCAATTCTTTGATCTCGAATTTGTCTACCAACTTTGGCCTTAGAATTTGTTTCTCATGGTCATCATTCCCTATCACCACTATGTCATCAACATATGCTAAAAGGGCCGTAACTCCCCCAAGTGTTTAATGAATAGTGTGTGATCTCCTTGACCTTGTTTGTACCCATTAGATAGCAATACCTCGTGGTTCTTCCAAACCAGGCTCTTGTTGACTGTCTAAGGCCATAAAATGCATTTTTTAGCTCGCACACTTTGTTGTTTTCTAATTTTTCTACAAATCCTGATTGAACTTCCATGTAGATCTCCTCTTCCAAATTTTTTTTTTTTTGATAACCGTGGATGTCCAGGCTAGCTTGCGATCACCTCGACTAATCCCACAAAGTTCTGAGGTTTACGGCCGGGTACTCTTCTCAGTGGCCCTGAGGAGACTCAAACTGGTAACAAAAGGGGAACAAACTCAAGGTCTAACCAATTGAGCAACCCCTCAAGGTTAGATCTCCTCTTCCAAATCACCTTGAAGAAAAGCATTTTTCACATCAAATTATTGCAGATCCCAATTATTGTCAACTGCCAATAACTGTAATATCTTTACCATATTCATCTTAGCAATGGGAGAAAAAGTTTCTTAATAATCCACTCTATAGGTTCGAGTGTACCCCTTACCTACTAATCTAGTTTTACACCTCTCAAGAGGCCCATCAGCCTTAATACTTCATCGTGAACACCCACTTGCATCCCACATTCTTCCCTTTCAGCAAATCAACTAGCTCCCATGTCTTATTTTTCTCTAAGGCCTCCATCTCTGTTCTCATTGCATTCTTCCACTTTTCAGTAGACAATGCCTTAGATAAGGTGTAGAGAATGGGAATAATGGTTAGGTTCACGAGGAAACTCTTAGGATGGAGAAGATTTATCAAACGACACAAACTTAGCTATCGGGTAAAGTGGATGCTTGGTACATTCTCTGGTTCCTTTTCTAACAATAATAAAGTAGGTCATGATCTGACTGCAAGTCTTTGCCCATTAACAGTAAGTTGGATCAGCCCATGCCTTGCCCAATATGCCACAATCTGACTCTTACCAAACTGAAGCATCCTTCCCACGATTTTCCTTGCTCCGAATCCCAAAGTGTGCACCATCCACACACCATCCCATAATTTCCCGGCACGAGTGCAAGGAGTCTCAAGCCATTACGCATGTCAACCTTCAAGGGGCTGACACTAACCCATCTTCTCGCCCAGGTTCGGGCTCGAGCACTGGCTCATGCTCTGGTTCCCCTTCAGGTACAACCCCAAAACGGTACTCAAAGTACATGAGCCAATATGCCACAAATCTCACGCAGAATGNCTAGATGGATCAGCCCATGCCTTGCCCAATATGCCACAATCTGACTCTACCAAATTGAAGCATCATTCCCACAATTTTCCTTGCGCCGAATCCAAAGTGTGCACCATCCACACACCATCCCATAATTTCCCGGCACGAGTGCAAGGAGTCTCAAGCCATTACGCATGTCAACCTTCAAGGGGCTGACACTAACCCATCTTCTCGCCCAGGTTCGGGCTCGAGCACTGGCTCATGCTCTGGTTCCCCTTCAGGTACAACCCCAAAACGGTACTCAAAGTACATGAGCCAA
>CAIGRH010082142.1:0-12540 GCA_903798295.1 Fraxinus nigra
TTAAAATCCTTTTTTTAATTTTTTTTTTGTTTATTAATTAAAAAAATAAAAAAAATTTTTTTTTTTTTTTTTTTTTGTAAATTTTTAACTTGTTTTCAAAAATGCACTTTCAAAAATAGGAAATAGAACATGTTTTCACTGTTTTGGAAAATCGAAAACAGAAAACGGTTTGAAAACGATAAAGAGAACATGCCCTTAATGTGTATCAAACATGGGCAGTGTGAAAAATTTAATAAGAACATATTGATAAAGGAACACAACAAAATATTTTACATTAGAAAACATGCCTATATACTTGGGACAAGAGAAAAATGAAACTCAACCTATATAATTAGGACGAAAGGAGTATATCTTATGCGACTCACAATTTTTCAATCACACATTCCACCAACTATTATCAAAATCTCTATAAATATGATTTTTATCTAAATCTAACGTGGGTTAATGTTTTTAAGAAATAAAAGTGTGTTCTTATGACCAAAATACCCTCCAGTTCATACAACTTTGCAGGATCCGGACTTTTTTTAGCGTCCAAATCGAACAAAGGGACAGGACCTTTATAGATGCCTTGGCAGCTGAGAGAAAATTTAAGAAGATAATAGTCACATTGATTGCCAAGAAACGGTTTTTTCGGTGCTGCTTAAGAGGGTAGAGGGACACCGACACGTGTAAAATATCCATTTTCCTAAGAATTTTAATTATTGGATGTTTACAAATTAAATGAAGCTATTAACAATTAGAAAGTATTTCTATTAAAATATTTACCGATAGAATTTCTTTATGGACTTACCTAAAATAAATATTTTAAAGTAAAAGAAAAAAAAAAAAAAATTCTAAATGCGGCGTAACGAGAATCAGATACAACGGCTGCACATGCCCCCAAGTCTACGCTCAAATTATGAGCTGGATTGACGGTGGTCTAAATAAAATTCAAGGGTAAATTCGTCATTTGATTTATCAATCCTCAATGTATGTTGTTCCATTAGTATATAAATCTCTAGATCTATACGATGAATATTAAAATTAGATTTTTAATAGATTTTGATAAAAATATATCGAATATATGTTTGAAAAGTCGTGGATCCTGTGAATTATGTTATTGAAAATAATTTTAAATTTGATTTTAATAAAAATCTAGATTATAAATTCTTACCAAAATAGGGGCATAAAAAAGTCAAAAAGAGCAAGTTAATCTCGTATCTTTCATTATAACAACTATAAAGTAAGTCCTAAATCACCAAAATTGTTTGAATCGTAATGTTGGCTCTCACAATTTCGATAATCGAGAACATAATGAGCAACGATAAAGAATGATTGGGATCAAGTTGCTTCTTTTCAAAGTTTGTAGATCGACTTCTTACTACTTCAAAATATTAGGGATCAATCATGCAATCTCCTGTAAATATTCTATTTCTTTATTATAATATTTTTGTTTCTAATTTTTATTTACTTTGAAAATAATAATACAGCGCACAAATTTAAAAGGCTGCGATTTGGAGCTTTCCAACGCCTTGTATTTCAAGTGACACCCAACGCAAAATATTGTTATCCCACCCCACCCCCTAACCACAGCCACCACTCCGCCACCGTCCTCTCTCTCTCTCTCTCAAACACAGAGAAATTAACTTTATTTTCAAGCGCAGATCTTAGTTTCTTCTACTCAACATTATTGCAGTAATAGAATCATAATCTTCTGCTCCAGCTGCATTGCTAGTAATCCTGACTGGTAAGTGGAATTGATGTGTGTGTATGATCTTTCTGTTTCTCTGATTCTCAATTAGATGATGGCGTCACATGAGATTGAAACTTTACTGATTTTTGTTTAGTGTTCTGCAAATCTATTTTTAGTACGTTTTTCCCGGGTTTGATTTGTAGAGTAAATTTTATTCAATCACCTTTCCTTTTCAATTTTCCTGAAATTCACAGTTGTGTCTCATTGCTTTAGAAGTCTTGTAAATAATCTTTTACTCTCTGGTCAGAAACTACAATATTTTTATCTTTATTCCTGCGGACGATCAATACTTTTTTTTTTTTAATATTTCAATTTTGCTTGAAATTATTTAAAAATTCTTGGGATATTCCACTGTTCTTTTATTCTTAATATAAGAATCTAAAGTTTCAAGAGCTATGAATGAATTTAGAATTTGGGTAATTAATTGCTATTTTTTAGTTTTCTCCATTTTTTTGGTGTGTTGTATGATGTGTATTCTGTCGAAGTTACAAGCTTTTGGGTTCACATATTGCGATTGATTCCTGCATTGGGTTTCAAGTTTATGAATGATGGCCTGATTCCCCATTATTTTTTAGGAATGTGTTTTGAAATATAATATTGACGGATAAGTTAAAAAAGAAGGAAAAGTTCTTGATTTGATGAAGAACGTAGTTGAAAAGATGAGAGAAAAAAATGTATTTTCGGAAAAATGGGAATCAAACATCTCCTTCGAAGTTGTTTTATCCTTGACCAAGGGCACTGTGAATTTAGACCAATTTTAAGCAATGTATGGAATAATTCTTTCTTTGAAATTGATCTTTAAGAATCTTGTTGTAAATACAAGAATGTCAAGTTCATAGTATATTTTCATTGTTTTTGGTGACCTGTCCTTTTCTTTATCCCCATCGCCCTATTTTTAATTATCTTGAGTGATTGCACACCTTAAAAATTTTCTTCACTTTTGTAATATTGAACCATTATAGAGAACTTGACAATAATATCTCAAAAATCTCTAAATGGCCTCCAGTTATTTGCACTTAATTTATCTTTTGATCCTCGTTGGAACTTTGTGAGTCCGAACTTATTTTTTCTTAGTTCCGTCTTGTTCTTTCTCAATTTATACCTTCAAAAGGGGGGAAAGAATTCTCAGCCTACGCTTGAAAGTTTCAACTTTTTCCAGTTTTTCTCCCTTTTTTTTTTTGGTATATCTTAATTACAGAACACCATAAAAAGTTATTGTGTGATTGCGTGTCATAGTCTGGAAGCTCAAATAGGGAATATTGGAGTGCCTAGTGACTTTGGTGTCCTGATACTGTGTTTGTGATTGGGTCAGTAATCGATTTCTTCCTACCTGCATCTTCTACCTGATTGGTAATTCTTATTTTCGGAATATGTTTCAAGCGTTTTTAAAAATCTGAAAAGCTTTGCAACTCTTCCATAATTTTCTTAATGCAATGAGTAGACCAGCAACATTATGTTTCTAAATTTTGACTGGCATTTTGTTATGAATGGCAATTGAAGCATTCTAATTAAATTCACAATGTTGTTTGTGTTTAGCCCTATGTTGTGTTGGTGATTATAAGTATCGGATGCATTTTACTTTTCTAGTAATATTACCTCACTATTGAAAAATACTGTAATGTTAGCTTGCACTTCTTTACTTTTTGTTTGCAACAGCCTAAAATGGATCGAAAAAGTTGGCCCTGGAAGAAGAAATCTTCATCTAATAAGGCAGTGGCTGAAAATGCAGCAGCTGTTGAGTCGGAGTCTTCTACAGCCCCTTCAGATGCAGGGACAACTCAGACTGACCAGGTTTGTCGGTATCACGGTGAACAGTTCCCGTGTTTGAGAATATATCTTGGCTCATTGACTCCCTCTCTCTCAAGTACATCTTTCTTATGGTTTTTAGTTTTTACTCTGTTTTTGTGTTTATTTTCGAACAGGCTAAACAGGATAGCAATAAAAAACCAAAGTACGTTCAAATTTCAATGGAGTCATATACGCATCTATCTGGGTTGGAAGAAGAAGTGAAGTCCTACCAAGAAAAAATGAAAAATCTCGAAGATGAAGTAATGGACTTGAATGAAAAACTGTCAGCAGCCCATTCAGAAATGACTAATAAAGAAAACCTAGTGAAACAACATTCCAAAGTTGCTGAAGAAGCTGTCTCAGGTTGGACACTGGTCTGACTCTAGTACATATGCAGAAAGCTATTTATATATTTAGAGTATTGTAATGGGTAATTTTCCCTTTTTTAAGTTAGTCTAATATGGATAGAACTTACTACTAACAACTAGTTGCACAGGTTGGGAAAAGGCTGAGGCAGAAGCTTTAGCTTTGAAAAATCATTTGGAATCTGTCACGCTGTTAAAGCTCACCGCAGAAGACCGGGCATCACATTTGGATGACGGTCTCAAAGAGTGCATGAGGCAGATACGAAGTTTGAAGGAAGAACATGAAGAAAAGTTACATGAGGTTGTTCTTAATAAAACAAAACAATTTGACAAGATGAAGCTCCAGCTTGAAGCAAATATAGCTAATTTAGAGCAAGAATTACTCAGGTCTGCTGCCGAAAATGCTGCACTCTCAAGGTCTTTGCAAGAGCGCTCTAACATGTTGATCAAGCTGAGTGAAGAAAAATCACAAGCTGAGGCAGAGATAGAACTTCTGAAGAGCAATATTGAATCCTCTGACAGGGAAATAAATTCACTCGAATATGAACTTCATATTGCTTCGAAAGAGCTTGAAATTCGTAATGAGGAGAAGAACATGAGTGTGCGGTCTGCTGAAGTAGTCAACAAGCAGCACCTGGAAGGAGTAAAAAAGATTGCTAAACTTGAAGTGGAGTGTCAGAGGTTACGCGGTCTTGTTAGGAAAAAGTTACCTGGTCCTGCTGCATTGGCCCAAATGAAACTTGAAGTTGAAACTTTGGGGAGGGATTATGGAGACTCGCGTTTGAGGAGGTCTCTGGTAAAGCCTCCTACTTCACCTTTGAGCCAACTGCCTGAATTTTCCTTTGATAGTATACACAAGTACCAGAAAGAAAATGAGTTACTTACTGAACGTCTATTGGCAATGGAAGAAGAAACTAAGATGTTGAAAGAAGCATTGGCAAATCGCAACAGTGAACTCCTAGCCTCCAGGAGTATGTGTTTTGATGCGGCCCATAAGCTTCAGGATCTAGAAGTAGAACTGCATGCCAATGGTAAACATAAAAGTCCTGCAAAATCCAATGCTCATGTCCCTATTGAAGGTTCATATATTCAAAATACAAGCAATCCACCAGGCTTGACCTCCATGTCTGAAGGTGGAAATGATGATGATGCAAGTGTTGCTGGATCATGTTCTACAGTGTTGATGTCTGAGCACTCTTACTTCAAGAAGGAAAAGAATGTTGATAGTCCACTCAAGTCTGAAAGTGCACGTCACCTGGACCTTATGGATGATTTTCTGGAGATGGAGAAAATAGCATATTCATCAAATGATTCTGCAGAAGTTTCTTGTTCAGACTTATCGGGTAATACACGAAATGCAATTGCAAACTATGACACTTCGATAGAAGCCACAGCCAGCACGGATGTGCAATCTAAGGATCATCTTGAATCAGAAACACCAGTTTTTCCTAATGAAGTGATAGCACTGATTCCTCGGGTGCATGTTGATCCGCTCACCTTTTTGAAGCTTCAATCAAGAATTTCTACGATTCTAGATTTGATGTCCAAGGAGAAGAACATGGAAGTTGTTTTGGAGGACCTTAAACGGGTTGTAGAGGACATGCATGATACTCTAAATCCCAAGTCATCAAATCGTGTTGCTGAGGCAGCACAGTGTTTGGACACTGCATGTGACCAGAAGACTGGTGCTGAGGTGACTGAAGAAGAGGATATGTCTTCTTCTGGAGATAGTAAAACGAACACCGAGATTCTTCACACCATTAACCAAGAATTAGCAGTAGCCATTTCTCAGATTTATGACTTTGTAATGATTCTAGGTGAAGAGGCCAAAGCCATCCAGGTAACAGCTCATGATGGAGGACTGAATGAAAAAATGGATATGTTCTCTGCCAAATACAATGAGATTATTAACTGTAGGACAAACCTCCCTGATTTCGTTCTTGAGCTTTCTCTCGTATTAAGCAAAGCACGTGAGCTCCACTTCAATGTCCTGGGATATAAAAATTCCGAAGTGGAAACTGGTAGTTCTGATTGTATAGACAAGATTGCTTTACCAGAGAATAAGGGCATTGTAGACTCGTCAACCGAGAGATATTCAAACAGTTGCACCCAATTTTCTGATTCCACTTCTGACCCTGACATTCCACATGATGGGAATCTTGTTCCAACATCTGAATTGACTGCCACATCATGGAAATGCTCATTGGAGGAGTTGGAACAATTGAAATTGGAGAAGGATAATATGGAAATTAACCTGGTGAGATGTACTGAAAACCTGGAAAGTACCAAGTCGCAGTTACTGGAAACAGAACAGCATCTTTCAGAGGTTATGTCACAATTAACATCGTCTCAAAAGTTGAACAGCTTGGCCGAGACACAGCTCAAATGCATGGCAGAGTCTTATAGATCACTTGAAGCAAGGGCAGAGGAGTTACAAACTGAAGTAAACTTCCTCCATGGGAAAATAGAAACTCTGGATAATGAGCTGCTGGAGGAGAGAAGAAATTATCAAGATGCGCTGACCAGATGCAAAGATCTTCAAGAACACCTGCAAAGGTAGGTAACAATCCTTTTAAGCTCATGTAGACTCCAACACTGGCATTAGTTTTTGTATTTTTTCCGAAGTGATAAATTGAGCCTTACTTTCAAAGCCCCAACTATATGGTCAAAAGTATTTTGTTATACCTTGTCGAGATCTAGAAAACAAGCATTTAGCTTGTTCATGTGTACTGAGACCTGAAGCCTAACAACTGATAAATCAATATTGTTTCTCAATCCAGTTTTCAACTAAAGAGAAACAAATAGAAAACTAGTGATTCTCCAATCTGGACCTCCTGACTTGTTTTGTTCTTCAACTACAAATCTAATAAATGTAGACAGGATTGTTCTTCAACTACAAATCTAATAAATGTAGACAAGTCGCATCTGCATTTGGCCCTCTATTATCAACTTTCGGCATAGCCATTTTTGGGTCCATTTTTAGTTTGGTGGTGAAATGCTTTCTCATAATGGTAACTACATGGTGTGTGTGCAAAGTCGTATCTCAGCAATTCATGAGATCACTGTTCAATGCTTATTTTACACAACACTGATGAATCTAAGGATAACTACCTATTTTTCTTCAAACTGCACACTCTCTCTTCCATCTTTATAACGGTATTTCTCGACTTTCAATGGTTAAATTCATAGCATGTTTTTGTCAAATGTTTGTATGGTATCCGCATTTGATGAGGCTTAACTTGGGTGATGCCCTTGTAGCAGTTGACCAGTTTTGGCAGACTTGAATTTAATTTATCTCGTTTTAAGTTGTTTTAAATGTAATTGGTCCTAGGTTTTTGTCAACGTTGTGTAATATGTCATTAAATATTGAGATGACTTCACGATGAAATTCAATTAAATTTTATTTCCAATCCTTTCACGTAATTTCTGTATTTTTCATGTCAGGATTGAGAGTTATTCAGCAGCTGATAATGATGCCAAGACCAACCAGGTGAATCTTGTAAACTATGTTGTCTTCTCAGTATTGAATATTCTACATTCACCATGACTCTACCTTATAAACATATAATAGACATAGATTGCCTTGAAAATTTGGGTTAGACCTCCTTGCCTATGAAGAGTAGTATTTGCATTATAACGACACAGCTAATTTCATCTTTTTCACTTTTAAGTTCATTATTTGAATAGAATGGCTATTACTACACCTTGTTCTTAATCAATGAGAAATCATATAGATAGAATACTTACCATCTTTTGATATTTGAGAATCACAGTTTGACCGACATCTACATTTTAACAAACTTAGCACTCTTGGTGGACGTTATTGAAGCCCTCATTGCATGATGAGTACCTAGATGCAAGTGTTATTTTCCAAGAAGTTTCTTAGCCTTGTAATTTTTCCAGTTTGAACTTTTAAGTGCAGCTGTTACTTTTAAAGGTTTCAACTAATCAGAGCATGCTTTATAAAACTCGGGTATTAGCGTGTTTAGCATTAATCTTAAAAATTAAAAATTAGAAAAGCGACTTATCTTGGAATTCAATTACAGACTGTGAACCTTAAGAAGTTTTTTAGGGTAATTAATTTGGCTTAGGCTTACCTTCTGCTTTTGCAAATTCTTGGTTGGTGCCATCTTTCGGTGATTCTGTACCAGTGAAGTGACTATAATGTTTTTTCTCTCTTGTTGTTTTCTGCATATAAAAATTATGGTTGTTGATGGTTTAAATCCTTGTGCTAAGGATGTGTCGTGGAAAAAGAGTTGATGCTAAGGAAGGCACTTAGAAATGGAACATAACTCTTGTAGAAGTAATAAATAATAGTGCAAATCTTACACATGGAAGAAAAATGAAAGATCCTCAGTACCATGTCTTGATAGATCAATGTTCAAAGTTAAGATATTTCTGTATTAAAGAACATCAATGTGTACCTCTTTTGCAAAATTCTGAACATTTTGAGTCAGTAAAATCTTGTATAAAATACTAAGAAGAGGATTGAGGAGTACTCAGGAATGTTGTGCACGATGATGTTGGCGCACAAAAAGCCAGCGCATGGATGGGAGACATGTTTTGGACCAATGGTGAAGATGTATAGTGATGGTCACCCATGAGTACTTCTAGCATTTTTCCTTTGGGATAATTGCAGCAGAGGCCCCAAACCTATCAAATAGTTGTAGACTTTCCCTTGACCTTTCATTCGTTGCAACTGTCGCTTCTAACCTTTCGAAACGTTGCGATTGAAGCTCCAATGGATGGATTCCATCCAAATATCTGTAAGTTGACTAAGAAATTTAGTTTGACCACATTTTTTATATTTTTTGTAAAGGGTAAAATAGTAACTTTTAATTTACTATATTAAAATAAGTTAAAACTAATTTGGAGAAACAAAGAAAAAATGTAAAGAAAAATAACCAGTGTACATCTTCTTTATCCTCTCCTCAAACCCACCACCACTCTAAAACCCATCTGCCACCTATCAGGGTCGATTGCCATCATCAGCCACAACCAACCACCGTCACCCCTCTCACGCAACAAACCAAAACCCATGTCATATTACATAAATCACAACCTAACAATTTGCAGCTGCTCTGACTTCTTTATCTTAACCCCTTTCATTCCTACCCTTCTCAACGCTACACCAGCCACACAATTGACCGTTCCCTCTTCGTCGAAATTCAATGCATAACTTAAGGGATTATACCGGAATTGTTGCCCCGAGAATTTTTTGGGAAGAATCCAATTGAAGTGAACAAATCAGTAACTATAGGTACTCAGCCACCAGATATTGCACTCACCCGTGGCCGGAATGTACGGTCCAGTAGGTCATGATTCATCACCGACTAGAATGGAAATAATAACTTTTATTCCTTTATCATGCCGACAGTCGTCGGCATTCTTCTGCTGTTCCTCCGATGTCGAAATCCACTCCCAGTTATCGGATTGCCAGGATCTAAAACTCCATTTTCTTTACGGGAGAATTTTAGGATGGTATGATTTTGATTTTAGGGATTTTGGGGTGGGGGTGGGTGTAGGGTAGGTGAAAAAGATGATAGATAGTTTATTTATTTCATTAGTTTTTAAAAGATAATGTTATAAATATAAGATTACCATTATGTCCTTTTAAAATTGGGGCTTTAGCCACAACGTTTCGTAAAGTTAGGGGCGACGGCTGCAACGAATGAAAGGTAAGGGGAAAGCCTACAACTATTTGAAAGGTTTGGGGCCTCTGTTGCAATTATCCCTTTTATTTAGAATATTTACCACACAACTAAAGAACCCATCCTGGGAGCTTGACACCCAATAAAAAGAGGACATGAAGCTAAAGTTGGAAAAATTAGCTTTAGTTGTCTACTTTGATTAGTACAGAAAGAAATGATTGTTCTTGTTCTTCCCATATTATTTTAACCTCGTTACTTGTTTTCATCATCAGTATTATGCTTCAGCGAAAAAAACATGCTGAACTAAAGAACACTATGTCTTCTTCCGTTTCAGGAGGAGTTGGCAGCTGCAGCAGAGAAGTTAGAAGATTGTCAACAGACCATATTGCTTCTTGGCAAGCAGTTGAAAGCTTTACGCCCCCAGGGAGAGGCTACAGGTTCCCCACCCGGGAGGAGTCAGAAAGGCATATGCTTCACTGAAGAACCGACTATAAGAAGCATTGATTTACAAGATATCAATTTGAACGAGGACACTTCCAATTCTATCAATTTGCAGAGAGCAGGCTCAAATTCTTCCCAGGATTCATACAATTCCCCATTTAATCGTTCTGATTCTGAAGTCAACAATCTATTGAGATCATCTGTCAGTTCAAATCATCCAAAACACCAGCCTACTCAGTCGGTATCTTCTTCCTTGTCGTCTACTCCCGTACCAGAGAAAAATTCCCGTGGCTTTAGCAGATTTTTTTCCTCCAAAGGAAAAAATGGTCAGTAGTGCCTTATATCCGTTGGCCAGTTAAAAAAACTATAGCTGAAGCAGAACTTGATTGCACTTCTGTAAATAATGTCCAAGATCCGTTTCAACTTGCCATGCTCATAATTCGAGGAGAGGATTTCAAAGTGGTTTTCCAATATGGCTAACATTTGAAGGATGAATTTTGATTGAGAGTGAATCAGCCAGCAGCAATAGATGTGGAAATTTGTTGCCTACCAGGCCTTTAAGCATGGTCGTTCCACAGTTCTACAATGAATAAGATTCAAGCTTCTCTTTTTCTCGGAATACTGTTCAATCATTTACGGTTTGTTCTACCAAAGGAGTCGTGATTTGTTTGAGTCAGAGCTCATGTTTTCAGAAGGTTCAGTTCACAAGTGGCTTAACATTTGGCCCCCTCTAAATTGTAAGATGTATATCACAAGTGGCTCTGTGATATATATAAGATGTAAGATAAATTTTGTATGAATGATCATTTTTTCCCTCCTGAAATTGTTTGTTTGTTCAGAACTTCAGATGAACATAGAGTTGCTGTACTTTCTGATATTATGATGCTGTATGTATGCTAGTGATTTATCTTCGGCTGATTTCCTTCTATCAGTGAATCTTGGATCTCATTTTATTGTCGGTCTTTAGAATATTCAAATTAGATTACAATAAATAATAGAGTTAATCAAATGAATACTCGTTAAAAAAATTTCCTAGGTTACTATTTACTTATTAATAAAAAAAAGTTATTCATTGTTCACTTATCTATTCAAATGGTTATTCATTTTGCCGAAAATTGTCACGTGCCTGACGGAAATGGGGCATGGTACTTTGATGTATTAAGTTGTCCATGTGGGTAAAAATGCACCCAACTGAATAACAACTTTTGGTTCATTATTTGGGAACATTATTTTTGGCCTAATTTTAATCCTAAATCCACTTTTAGTCTGTAAGGTTCTTCCTCAAGAATGACAGTTGAATTCTTGAAAATCCTAATCGTGCCTTCATTTTGAAAAGAAAAGGTGACCAACAAGCCCAGATATGGAAGACAAACTCATTATTAAAGAAGCACAGTTGGACAAGAGGAAGAGGGACCATATGGGGGTAAATTTTTTAGTCTTTTCGATGGCAACTGTGTTTCTTTATCTGGGCATAGAGTAAATGAGGTTTTTGTTTGGTTTTTATGTGATTATGCACTGTTTGTATTGAAATATTCGTATATTTTTATCTTCAATTGAGAAGTTATTGAGAAAACCCTAAACCTAGTTTTTTCCAATGCAACCATGAACTTTGAGGATGAAGAATTGTTACCTCATGAATGCCAATTTTGTTTCAGAGGATGGCATGAACGATGATGATTTTCGTATGACACCAGAATGTATTGTGGTGGGATTAAATGCAGACTTGATACCGCTCATAAGAATAGTCATTGTCCAAACGAAGAGTAGTTTTATTCTTCCAAGGAAGAGAATAATTATCACTTCTCTCATTTGCTTGATAAATGTAAAGTTTATAAGTATTTATAAATTGAACGAATATTTACTTAATGTAGTGTAAATGTTATTCATCGGCGAATTCAACATCCAACGAGACCTGTGGCCGTCTGTATTGGCTCCACCAACAATAAATTTTTTTCTTCCTTTTTTAAGTAAAAAAATAGGCCAAATGACAATTTTGTCAATGAAATAAAATAAAATAATAATAAAAGTATAGAGAAAAGATTGCTAACAATGTTTCTTTGTCCAAGTTATGGAAATAATATCGATTAATTCATATGTAGAAAAAATGAGGAAGAAGAAGCCCCCTGAAAAAAATAGGAAAAAGCTGACTACAAAAAAAAATAAAAATAGAGAAGGAAGACGGCTTTCTAGGTTTATAATTTAAAATCATATTGGGCCTTTGTATTATATATGTAGGTTGTCACTAGCGTTGTCAATTCGGGTGGTCCGGGCCGGGTCGGCCTGTCAACACATGAGCCCGGTAATGGCCTGCGTGAAAAAAGCCCACCTGCTACGGGTTTCGGGCTGGTTCCAGGTCGGCTCACAATTTTTGACTACAACTCAAGTCCGCCCACTGACCCATGCGGATTATGGGTCGTGGTTTGTTCCGGTTTAGCCCATATAATTGTATAAATAAAATTATAAAAATATAGAATTTTTCATATTTATAGTAAACAATATTTTTTTTATTAAATGTAAACTAAGAATTGAACAAAATGATAAATTCATATTTGTACCAAGAAAT
>CAIGRH010082175.1:0-12900 GCA_903798295.1 Fraxinus nigra
ACACTTGAAATATGAATTTTTCCCCATAGCATTTGCATAAAAAAGCCTCGCGGAGAGAGACTCTTTGTTGTGGAAGTATGGTTCAACCACTACAATTTTAACAATTACTGTGCTCCGAGATGGCTTTTTACTCGAAAATGAGAACATTATAGTCCATTTTTGTGGAAAGGAATATGTAATTTGAGGGGAGAGAGCCCAAATATCAAACCAACATCGTTTGCTAAAATTCGTCTTCCAAGGGAACATACATATTTTTCTTTTCCTTTTCAATTATATGTATAATTGACAATTTAGTGAGTAAAAATTGATCAAAAAGACATGAATTGGATCTCAAAAAATTGAAGTTTTCCCAATTCCACACGGCTCAACTTGGTTATGGTCTACTTCTTTTAGTTCAATTTGATTTCAAACAAGTGGTCTAAATTAGGTCACATTGATTTTACCAAAAATTTAACCATGGTTGGTCTGGATTGAGCTTGTGGTCATTTTTCTATCTTAAGATGATCAGGCTTCTCACATGGGGGTGGGCCATATCCATGAATAAAAAAATAGAAAAAAAACCCACCCCACTGTGCATGTGAGTGGCATGTGGATTTCACAGACTGTACGTGTAGTTCAACTCAAGAAATATAAACGTCTATCTACTTTTTTCCACATAAATAAGATTTTTATTGAGCAAGTTTTGATCTGCACGTAATAATTTGAACGTCACCGGTTTGAGCCCCATTCTTTAAAATCTATTTTTTCAAATTTATTTTCAACTCCACATTATTTTAATAAAATAGTTTTATATGTAAACTAAATTTTTTTTTTTTTAACTTTTTAGCCACAATTTCTTCAAAAATTACTATTACAAATTTTATTTTCCCAAAAAATGGACCTCAAACAAACCTTCGATAAAATAATTTTATGCATGAATCCTCAACTTTTTCTATTTTTAAATCATACTTTTTTATAAAAAAAATATTATTTAAGAATTTATTCTAAAAAATCTCAACAAAATATATGTTTAAAGAAAACAAAAAATGTAGGTGTGAAATCCGAGAATGAATACAAGCTCGAAGGTTGAAAAGGCGTTCAAACAAAATATCTCTCCATCAGTCTATATGAAAAAAATCAGCTCGCAAAATTGAGGCTTTAGGCCATCTCCAACTCAGCACCAAAATTTAAGATAAATTTTGCACAATTTTACATCAAATCTTGCACTAAACGAAAAATCATCTCCAACCATTACACCAAAACTTACACCAAAAGAATAGTGTTTAATCATTTTTTTCTTAATAATTTATTTATTTGAAAAATTATTTGCTTATTTATTTTATTAATACACAAAATACTAAATAAATAATTAGGTTAAATTAACGAAAATAGTAAAACTTATTTTAAATGCAAATAATAATAATAATAATAATAATAATAATAATAATTTTATTAAAACTTATTTTAAGAAAACTGTGTTCACACAATCTCTGTTTCAAAATTCATAGGATTTTATTTCATACAATTTATATTACTTGTTTTGTTTTGTTTATTGTGATTAATAAAATTATTTAATATGTAATATTTTGGCTAACATTCGGTTAGTTAGCTGTCCAACCGGATTTGTTCATACGATTAGTTAGTTATACTGTCGGTACGTATTTTGTTTATATGGTAAGTTAGTTGCATAGCCGGTATATGTACTTGCATATTGATTTAGTTGAAAAAGTGTAGTATTATTAAGTTATGGGATATTAAGATCAAAGGTTGTGAGTTTATTTATTTATTTTGTTCTTTCCAGTTATATTTTTGTAGAGTTTTGGTATTAGTATATTAATAATCCAGTAACTTGCTTGTGATTGGTAACCAATTCTGGTATAAAAATAAAAGATTAGTTCTGCCCCAGCCATCAGACTTAATCAGGTAAAGATTTTTTACTGTTTGAATCATGTGCTGGTGAATTCTTCACTCATCAATGGTTTAGTACTTTTTTGTTGTCCTAAACAATCAACAAGAAAGTAAAACTCCTAAGAATGAGTTTCGAAATCGGATTTGGAACTCTTTAAGATTAAAACTTCGAAGGATAATCTTTATGTTTCTACTTTATGTTTCTCTCGTTTCCCAATTTTTCTATTGAGTAGTTGTTAGTTTGCCAAGTCCCGTTTGTTGTCAAGAATTGGAGCTTTAAAGACACATTTTTTCATTGAATTAAAAATGGCAAATATCTCATGTAACTCTATTTCTTAATCCTATTTCGACTAGTTCCACCTCCACTCTTCTTTTAACTTTCCATTATTTTCTCTATTTCAAGACGTTCGACTTGGATTTCATATAATCATGTATAAACAGACTAGGTTTTTATGCAATAAAGTTTTGGTTATAAGTTGGCATGGTAGAAAGCTTCGATAGTGTTGAACAATATTAAGAAACAAAAAATGTTAAATTTTGTTCGCTACTAACTAATCATGTCGTATACTAAGTACCAAATGTGTACTATGCTTATGAATTTCATGCACACTATGCTTGCGGAACCAAAGTCATTAAGACGATTCATGAGATCTAGCTAATTCGGTAAGTATTGCTTATTAAATTAAGCCCCTGTTTGACAACCATTATTTTATCACTTTTTTTTTTCTACATATTCATTTTCAACCTCACATTCATACAATAAAATAATATGCACTTAAATTTAAAAAAACACACATTCTTGTAAAGTGTATGTTTGGTAAAAAAAAACATACATTATCGTAAAAAAACACACATTCTCGTAAATTTTGTTTTCCACAATTAATGGTTGTCAAACAGAGGCAAGAGTGTGTTTAGATTATAAATAGTGGGTCTTACGAAATTTATAGATAAAAGTTACGAGTCTTACCAAATGTATGAACAAAAATGGTATTGAGTAGCTTATAAACTTTAAAAAGGTTTACCAAACATATCATCTAAAGAATAAGAATTGTATGCCCCAAGTCTTGTAAAGAAAGTTTGCCTTTATATGTCATATATACACTTGCATGCACACATGCAATAAATTTGTTCATTGATTTGAGACTCAAGAATGGAGTTCATTAATCTCAAACTCATAAATTAACCAAGCCTAGTTTCGATCTCGATACTATTAGGTTCGTGTTCTTTGTCAAGTGCAATAAGTGCATTACGGCCCCAAATTTCTTTATTTCCCAAAACCTTTTGCATTATTCTATTGCAGAAGTTAGTACAAGTTGATCAAATATGTGGTTCTCACACATATCGTAATAATCAGACTTCCTTTGATTCCAAGCAAATATCGTAACATGATCACTTTCATTGTTTATTCCTAAGAATAGCAGAAATTCAAGCATAAAAAATTATTTGACTTGCACATGAATTTAGAGAATTTAGACTAGATAATTTTAAATATAGAATTTAAGATATTAGAAAACACCAAGTTTATAATATTTATTCTAAAAAATTAACTGCCATGATGACTTATATCCCTTGTTCAAAGAAATAACTAGAATTTAGATATTTACTAAAATTTAAATAATTATTAAAACTAAAAGATAACAGTGAAAATTAAAAGCTCTAATATTCATAATTAATCCGAAATAAACGAAATTAAAATTTGAACATAAATTAAATATTAACTAAAAGATAATTAAAAACTCAATCTTCATCATTCGCCTCTAAGAAAATGATTAAAAACACACTACTTAACCGATTGAAAGGAATAGTTTGGGGGTGGTTGATCCGTTGTTGAGAGCTATTTAGATATGTGTTGATTAAAATAATTTCGTCCTCGAAATTTAGACTTACTTGGATATGTCAGACCTCATTGCATGTTTCATGTAATTGAACCACAAGGTTAATAAGTTCGGCATGATTAGACTTTCGAAGTTATTATACGTCCGATGTCATTATTAAGTTGATGTTAATGTTCAATTTTGTGTCATAACTGAAGTACAAGTGGTTCAAATTTATATTGGCAATCACATCAGAATTGAGCATAAGCGATACATATGCAAAAGATAAATAAGAAGCAAAACATTAGGTAAAAGCTGAAATTCATTAAATAAAAGATTATTTACATTGGGTGGGGCAAGGCCATTACACTTGTCAAAAAATTAAAAAGATACATGAAAAGATAGGCCCTAAGGGGATGGACGATGCAATTTTTTTCTAATTGGATACTTTGTTTATTTGAGACCGTATTATATTGAGCACAATCGTCATGATAAGTATTATATATTTTTGGATTGGTTACATTGGTAGAATAGGTGGAATGAACTTAGGTCTTTATAAATTGAGATTATGATTAAAACACAATTACTTAACCGATTGAAAGGAATATCTTGGGGGTGGTTGATCCGTTGATCGGAGCTATTTAGATATGTGTTGATTCCGTGTATGTTGAATATTTGTGTGGAATGTTTTGGCCTAACAAGTAGAAACTAGGTAGTTAACCATCCTCTAAAGGTTTGATTTCAATTACTTATCCAAAAAAATAGAAGGTGTTGCACTAGCCGTGGCACTTAAGAAATAGTTACATGCATTGTTGTGTGAAGCTAGTCTTGAGTAATCTGGTTCTAATCATCACCAATGTTTAGGAGATGATCTACCGGGAAAGAAGGCTGTCTGCAATGTAGAGTGAAGACTATCTTCAAAAATCGAAGAAAAGATCCCAAAAACAAAAGAAGGGACACAATAAAAAAACAAAGAAAAACACACCAAAAGGCTATGACAAAACAATTATAGGCACTATTTTAGTTCAACTAAGCCTTTGATATTTAAGCATGTTGAATATTTGTGTGGAATTTTTTTACTAACAAGTAAAGACTAGATGTAACCATCTACTAGGGGTTTGATTTCAATTACTTATCAAAACAAAAGGCAATGAATTAAATAAAAGGCATTGCACTAATTGTGGCACATATAAAAAAGTTACCTATATTGTTTTGTGAAACTATTCTTGAGTTATATGGTCCTATTCATCACCAATGTTTATGAGACGATCTACCGGGAAAGAAGGTTGTCTGTAATATAGAGTGAAAACTACCTTCGAAAATCAAAGAAAAAAATCTCAAAACAGAAGAAAGGACAATAAAAAAAACACCAAAGTGTGTTGAGGCAGTGGCAAAACAACTATGGGCATTGTTTCTGTCCGACTAAGCCTTAGATATTTAATTTGGAATTTATACTTTTGGTGAGGGTTATTATCCTAGTTAAAGTTTGGAGGTTGAGACATTTGAATTTAAGGAGAATCATCACACATTGTGGTAGTGACTTTTGGTGAAACCCAATCAAAGTTGAGTGGGAAATGAAAAGAGTTTAAGTTTGGGAGTATTTGATAAGTGCATTTTATGAGTTTATCTTGGCTTCTATTTTTATTTATTTATATATAATTGAGTGATTGTCTACTTAATTTGTATAAATTATGTTAATGGTAAAAAAAATCTTAATTTAGATACAATTTATGTGAAAAGAGGCTATTTGGAGCTTAATTGGAGTTGATTTGAAACAATTGAAGATTAACCGGATTACATAAGATCAATTGGAAGTATTAATGGAGTATTCGGTACAAATTCATAAGTTCCGGAGTTAAATTCGATATTTGAAAAGTTTGAGGACTAAATTGAAAACTCCAAAATTTGTCTCGATTCAACTATTATGACTTTGGAATGAAGATGGCAGTTGAAAATATTACAAGATGAATGAATTAAGTCACTTTAGAAAATGAGTTCAATTGGAAAAAGGAATTTGTTTCCTTTTATTTCTTAAAATCTTTGGTAGAAATCAATTCAAGCTCTTTGGTGGAAATAAATTTGAACAAGGACTTTGCCTAATATTATTATATAAATAAACAACATAGTCCAACAATTAAAGGAGGCTTGTAAGATTTCTTTAGACACATATATTCAAGCTAAGGCTTGAGGAATTCATTGTACATATATTATATAAACCAAAAGGAAGGAAAAAACAAGAAATCAATCAAGGAGCTAAGGTTTCAAGATTCACAATAAGAAGGCGGAATCTTGGTACAAGATCTTCATCTTTTTCTCGTTTTCCTTAGTACTTGGTAATGTACTTAATTTCTTCTTTTATTTTTTTCTCCTATGATGTGTAATTACATATTTAGTTAGGATGAATGATTGTAACTTTGTTTTGAACCTTAATTTTAATTAAAAAAGTTTTAAATCTCAATTGATTTTGTGAATTGCTTTTACTTCTATTCTTAATGCTTGGATTAATTGGCCACTAATTCATTGATTTTGTGAGCAATAATTACGTAGAGATGCGAATTATTTGTTTAGACCACGTAGTAAAAGTCGATAATTAGTATAAAACGTAGAGATAGTATGCTAGTTATTACAATTGTTACATGAATTATTGGAATTTAAGTGCGTTTAATTAAGATTGATTCACATAGACATATGTGATTGAATTAGTTAAATATGCTCAATGAGAATTCGAGAGGGGTAAGTTGAATACATTATAAGAATTCGATCGGGTAAACATAATCAATCATATAAAACTTGGTAATTGAGATTAAGAGGGCAGCTATGGTAAAATCATCAATCCTAACACTTAAACCATCATATTCTAAAAAAAATACTTTTATTTTAATATATTTAAATTAAAAAATCACACCATAAAAGAAAAATAACTATTTTATTTGTTTTCGACCAAATTAAAATTAAGAATAATTGAATCAATTATTATATAGTAGTCCTTGGGGGAACGATATTCGGACTCATAAGTCCACTTTATTACCTATTACAATTCGTACACTTACGAGATATAAAAATCAACAATACATAATGAAATAGATATAATTATTCGAAACATACCTAATTTATTACTCAACTTATAATTAAATTGATTATTTTGACAACGTAACTCAAAAACAGATCTGTCCATCTATCATCTTATAAACATGCATATAAATGGGCATTGGTTAATTATTATTAGAGAGGTCTTTTGTTTAATTAAGAAGATAAGGTTTCAAGAGATGTTCAATTGGGACGATCGTTTGTAGTTTCGAGTCTTTGCTATTAGCCAACTTGGACAAAGCATCAGCGCGAGCGTTTTCATCATGCGAAATTTCAGTAAAATCGAATTTTTGAAAAGATGGGAGTAAATCCATCACCAGTTTCAGGTACGCTGCCATGCTTTTGTCTCTAGCCGTGAAGTTTCCATTAACCCGACTGACTACCAGTTGGGAATCAATGTTAATGAGTGATTTTCTCACTTGCATTTCTTTGGCTAACCTTAAGTCGGCAAGTAGTGCCTCATACTCCGCCATATTGTTAGTAGCATTGAACTCGAACCTCATCGCACAGTTGAGCTTGTGTCCTTTAGGGCTAATCCAATCCACTAATCCTCTTACGCCAGTGTTCCCAGACGAACCACCCGAGAATAGGTTCCATGTAAGTTCCACTGGTTCCATGACCTCGTGCATTACCAGGATGTTGGAAAATTTTGTCACGAAGTCTGCGAGGCTTTGCATTTCATAGCGGTTCTCGTTTTGAAAACAATGTCAAACTCGCTGAGCTCAACCACCCATTTTAACAATCTTCCTAGAGAGTTGGGTTTTTGAAGCACATGCCTAAGTGAGAAATTGGTTAACACGAGTATCGTGTGAGTTTGGAAGTATGGCCTCAACTTTCTAAACATAGTGACCAAGGCTAAAGCTAACTTTTCCATGTGAGGATAACAGGCTTCAACAGCAAAAAACTTATTGCTCACATAATAGATGGGCAATTGGTGGGTGTCTTCTTCTCTTACGAGAACGACGCTGACCGCTTCTTTAGAAATAGCCAAATAGAGCTGCAAAGATTATCCTAGAAGCTTGTTTAGCCCCTAAAACGCCCTTCAAACTCGTCTGTCCATTGAAACTTCTTGCCCCTTTCAAGAATTTAAAGAATGGGAGGCAATTGTCGGTTGCTTTGGAGACAAAAATGCTTAAAGCTGCCACATGCCCAGTCAAGTTTTGTACCTCCTTTAGTTTTGTGGGAGACTTCATCTCTATTAGGGTTTGAATTCCCATTAGATCTGCCTCTATGCCCCTTTGATTAACCATGTCCCTAGGAATTTACCAGAGGCAACTCTGAACGCACATTTAAGGGGGTTTAACCTCATTCTGTACCTTTGTAGGATTTGAAAAGTTTCATCCATATGCTTTACATGGTCATCCTCCTTTAAAGTTTTCACGAGCATGTCATCTACATAGACTTCTATGGTTCTACCAATTAGGTTGGCAAACATTTAACAAGTCTCTGGTATGTAGCACTTGATTCTTTAGCCAAAAAGGCATCATCTTGTAACAATAAAGACCTATGTCCGTGATGAAAGAGGTGTTTTCCTTATCTGTCGAATGCAATGGTATTTGATTATAGCCTGAGTAGGCATCCATAAAACTCAATAGTTTGTGCCCAGCAGTGGAGTCCACGAGTTGGTCTATCATTGGAAGGGGAAAGCTATCCTTTGTGCAAGCCTGATTAAGGTTGGAGAAGTCTATGCACACCCTTCATTTATTGTTATGTTTCTTTACCAAGACTGGATTTGAGTCCCACTTTAGAAAAATGACCCTCCTCATAAAGCCATTCTTTATCAACTTTTGTACTTCGTCCTTAAAGGCCTCATATTTTTTCGAGTTGAGGGCCATTCTCTTTTATCTCTGCGGGGCAACATTATAATCAATTTTCAGGTAATGATATTTGACCTTCGGTTCAATGACTACCATGGCCTCATGCCTCCACGAAAAAAATATCAAGATTGTTACGCAAAAACTCCTTCAACCTCTCTTTGGTCTCCAAAGATAGGTCTTTTCCCACTTGCAATGCCTTACTAGTGTACACCCCAAAATTTCACAAACAATGGAGTGTTACCAAAAATCTAATTTTTGTGGAACGAAAAAATCTTTTAAGAAACAAAATATTGGAACATCCATAGAATAAAATTGTCTGTAAAAAAAATAACTTAAATATTATCAACTATTAATTTGATAATAATGTTTGAAATAAACAAACTACTAAATTTAGAAGTAGTAAACTTAATATTTTCGTATGTCGAAATTCCTTGGCAGTTCGCTGCACCATCCCTCCATGGCTCCAATCGATTCGAACTAGCCTGTAAAATCTTGTAAGGGCGAGTATTTAAAAAAAACACCCAGTATGATACGTGCAGTTTCCATATGTAATTATATAATAATAACATAAACAATTCATACCACATTTTTCTTTATAGAGTATATCGGTGACTAAGCGAGATACCCATCATTTCTCATTTTGAATTCCCTAAGGATTTCACATTTCGTTAGGTCGAATCTGAAGGTCCACTAGCAATTCATGCATATATTACTGAATATAAAAGCATAAGAAATGAATCACTTGCACAAAAGTATATTACCTTGATTGATCAAACGAGCTTTTGATAATAAAAAATTGTACTTAGAATTTACAGCTGCTTTATATAAAAACTGCTATGTAAAATTCTATGGTAGTGAATTATGGGACATTGTCACACTATTTATAGTTGAGAAATTTAGTGGTTTAGTCATAGTATAATTGTGATAAAAATTCATGTTTACCCAATGTGATAAGAATTTGTAATTAACGAGATTGGTTGAAACTAGAATTTTTGATAGGTCAAATCATCTTAAAGATAAACATGACTAATATTATATAAAATTATCTTGCCAAAAATATACAATACACGTGCACAACAAAGATAAAATGATGATATAATATTATATTATTTTCCTTTTATTAATTTCCTTAAAAGATACCTTTTTACAAAATAAAATAATGCATATTAATCATGCTTCTTTGAATTAAAATAACATGGGCTTAACTTATGTTAACTTATATTTTCTCCAGCCCAAACTACGTTATTTAATGAGGGCTACAAAATGAGCTCAATGTTGATATAATTTTCGTTACTTTAACAAGATCTAAATATTTAGCCCAAAAATCGAAGTTAATACATATATCACTTTAGTCCTTAATTTAAATAAAACATGGTATGCAAACTAATTAAATTCTATTCTAAAAATTTTTGGGGTGTTACAACTAGGGTCTCGAGGATCCAGTGGAAAGCTTTCTAGCTCCTCCACCAGTGTTGCTCGAGATTCTGATTCGATGACACATGGGTCCAATTTGTTATTCTCGACTACATGCTTAGGGACATCTCGATGAATTCTCTATTGGAATTTTGGTTTCCTGGGACGTCTACCATATCAATGTCCATTACCATTATGTCACCCTGGGCTCAACCTTTCTTATTGAATTGAGGTAACACTCACTTGATCCTCTTTGGTCACCCCTCTCTGTGGCAATTCCGTACTCAGAAGGGAACTTCATGCATAGGTAATGAATAGAGGTGACGGCCCACAAATCCTTTAAGGTGGGTCTACCTAGAACCCTATGGTAGGTAAGCCGACCTATTATCCACTACCAAAAATTTTATGAAGTTCAAAGTTGTCTAGGGTGGCTCTCCCATTTCCACAGCAGTGGTTATTTTCCATTTAGAACGATGTTGTCACCAGTGAAATCGTATAAAAGGATCGTGACAAAGGTTGATTCATGATCAACAATCATCTTGGCATCACAATAAGGGAAATACACACCCCTGGCATCTTTCTGAGTAAATGCAATGGCAGTTATCTACCTTTGAGAGCTACTCCCTAACGTAGTTCTTCTGGGAGTTCCTTGTATTGCCCCCAACATATGGTCCTCCAAAAATTGTATCGATTTCATGGATTGGAGCATCTTCCAGGTAGGTTAGGGGGTCCATGCATTGTCAATGGGCCTCTCTGGCCTTTCTCTTTTACATTCCCTCCTCCGTGGAGATAGCTCCTGATGGGAGGATCTTGTCTCCTCACGCCTAGCCCTTTGATCCTGCCTAAGTGGGGGCATGTCCTTAGAAGGGCGATCATCTCTCTAGTTGTTTCATGTACTCGCCTGTCTAGGATGTTGTGCTATATCCCTATAGTCTATTGTGTCATGACTGTAGGAATGATGATAAGTGCAATATTGAGGGGTGTTCAGCCTATTCCTAGGCCCTGAACCCTGCATTTGGCCTCTTCTTTGGGGAGCTCGTTGCCCTGTTCCAGTTTGCTTTATATTGGCTTCAGGGGTTACTTCCTCGGAGTGATGATAAGTGCAATATTGAGGGGTGTTCGGCCTATTCCAAGGCCCCGAACCCCGCCTTTGGCCTCTTTCTCTTTGGGGGGGCCCGTTGCTGTTCCAGTTTGCCTTATATTGGCTTTAGGGGTTACTTCCTCATACTTTTAAGTTTTGATTACAATCAAACCCTAGAAGAATAGTTTAGTTCATGATAAGAAACATGAGATCTATATAATTCAAGATAAACAACATAAATAAGAGAATAAAAAAAAACTAGTTTTTGGGTAGATCTTTAATCTTTTTCCTTGATGTTATTCTTGCCTCCCTTGATTTCTTGAATTATGCCCACTTTGCCTCCTTCAATTGTGTGTTGAATTCTCCCTTGCCTCTTGAACCTTTCTCCTTCCTAGAATTAGACCTTCAATGTTGTATTTATAGTATTTTGAAATATTGTAAGGGTTGGAGTCGTATTGGGCCAAGANTAGTTCATGATAAGAAACATGAGATCTATATAATTCAAGATAAACAACATAAATAAGAGAATAAAAAAAAACTAGTTTTTGGGTAGATCTTTAATCTTTTTCCTTGATGTTATTCTTGCCTCCCTTGATTTCTTGAATTATGCCCACTTTGCCTCCTTCAATTGTGTGTTGAATTCTCCCTTGCCTCTTGAACCTTTCTCCTTCCTAGAATTAGACCTTCAATGTTGTATTTATAGTATTTTGAAATATTGTAAGGGTTGGAGTCGTATTGGGCCAAGAAAAGAGTGCAGAAAAAAAGTCAAAAACCTATTTCTCGTACATGGGCACCTTGGTGGCACAGAAGCAGCATTTCGGCGCCGCGAATTCAGTTGATTTTCAGCAAAACGGGTGTTGCGGTGCCCATCGGGTGGAGAACTACACCGCACGTCTTTCAATATTTTTATCATAACGTTTTCTCCCAATGTCCGATTGAGGTGATTCAAGATGATTTGAAAAGATGACTCGAAGGGCTACAACTATTTTAAGATATAATTTTCCAACTCAAATGTTTACTATGTCAAAATGAGTCTCAATATGAGACTACAAATCTGAAGCATAACTTTTTCAATTGGAAAATTATGTGTGATCATACTTTGATTATATTTAATCCATTTGACTTATTTCTTCATCCAATTGACTCAAAGCACTCTCGAGTCTTCATTTTGAGGTCCGATACAACTTTTGAGTATTTATACTTTAGTCCTCGAACTTTGGATCTCTTATAATTTAGCCATTTTCTCCAAGTTTGCCAACTCTTACTTATTTCATTCGATTTCTTCAACCTATATCACAACATTAAAGCACACATTAAAATGTTCTAAAACTCTCTCAAAGATAACAAAATCATGAATTAAATGGCATAAATATCACGAGTGTAGAACACTCATCAATAGGTAATGAATAGAGGTGACGGCCCACAAATCCTTTTGGATGGGTCTACCTAGAATCCCATGCTAAGCCGACCTATTATCCAATACCAAAAATTCCTTGAAGTTCAAAGCTATCCAGGGCGACCCTCCCATTTCCACAACAAAGGTTATTTTTCCCTTTGGAACGATGTTGTCACCGGTGAAACCGTATAAGGGGATCGTGACAAGGGTTAATTCGTGATCAACAATCATCTTGGCATCACAATAAGGAAAATTCACACCCTTGGCATCTTTCTGAGTAAATGCAATGGCAGTTATCTGTCCTTGAGAGCTATTCCCTAACGTAGTTCTTCTAGGAGTTCCTTGTATTACCCTAACATATGGTCCTTCAACAATTGTATTGATTTCATGGATTGGAGCATCTTC
>CAIGRH010082207.1:0-12384 GCA_903798295.1 Fraxinus nigra
TTTTTTTTTTTTTTTGTCATTTATTTACTCGAGTTGAAATCTTCAACCAAAATCAAGGATCTCATCTTGAAACTAGGAAGGGGTTTAATTTAGATCAAGATTCTCTATTGTCTCTTGATTGTGATCAAGAATATGGACAAGAGAAAATAATAAAAAATGAAATATTTATGAATAGTTATCTCGATCAATTATTCTAGCGGACGATCTATTCTAGCCAAATTCTTTCTTTCCTCAAGGGGTAAACATGCAAATGGTCTATGAACTTTATCCCATGTACCAAACCATCTCTGAACTTGACTCTATATAAAAATTATACATGAACTAAAAAAAATTTATGCTATTCATACATGAATTAACTTTCATCAATTAAAATTATTGTAATTACCCACATATTAAAATCATACATGAACTCAACTTTATATCATACATTAACTCGCAAATTTATTCTGTTAATTTTGACCCATCAAAGTTAATACTTGTATGAGTGGGATACAAATTTGCGAGGGTAAAGTTCATGTATATTTTGATAAAAGGATAAAGTTCATGTACCATTTTGATATAGAGGGTAAAGTTCTTTTATAATTTGATACAAGGATAAAGTTCATGTACCATTCCCGTAATTAATTTGACAAATGTGCCATATCATTGACCAGTAGTCACGTGCATTATTTCGTTAGTGTTTAAGTGATGGAANATTCATACATGAATTAACTTTCATCAATTAAAATTATTGTAATTACCCACATATTAAAATCATACATGAACTCAACTTTATATCATACATTAACTCGCAAATTTATTCTGTTAATTTTGACCCATCAAAGTTAATACTTGTATGAGTGGGATACAAATTTGCGAGGGTAAAGTTCATGTATATTTTGATAAAAGGATAAAGTTCATGTACCATTTTGATATAGAGGGTAAAGTTCTTTTATAATTTGATACAAGGATAAAGTTCATGTACCATTCCCGTAATTAATTTGACAAATGTGCCATATCATTGACCAGTAGTCACGTGCATTATTTCGTTAGTGTTTAAGTGATGGAAGTTAATCCATCTATAGATGGGATAAAATTTTGTAAGTTCATGTATAATTTTGATATGAAACTGAGTTCGTGTATAATTTTTGGTACATATAGTAAAATCCACGTTCCCTTCGCATATTTAATCCCTCAATTTACGTATATTCTCATTTCTAATTTTTGTTAATTTCCTAATGCATTCTAGCATCCACGTCGCCTTCAAAAAAAACAACTTAGCATCTCGTTACCATTGATTCAGTTTTACGTATATTTCATTCATTAAATTTTTACACTCAATCAAAACTTCAAAAAGATAAACGGTAAACATATATATATTGAATACTAAATCAAATGGTTAACGAAGATACGAATAGCTATGTGTTTTTTACATGAAATATGAAAGAAAAATTATCTAACCGTTTTCATATTGCCATTGAATGGAAGACTTCAACTGAATAAACCTCTCAACTGTAATATTTGTACTTTCTTGATTATTTGTTCTCTTTTTTTTTTTTTAAATGTGGGACACAACGCACATAATTATAAACATCGTTTTTCACGAATTCTTGTTAAAATTAGCTAGTGGGGATACCACCTACTCACTCCCAGTTTTGCCAGTCAACATTTGGATTATTCAGACATTGTTTTGTCAGCTACTGTAATAATTTTTTGTGGAGGATAAAGAAAGAGTATCACAAACTTGAATCTATTGGACTTTTTACATACCTAACAACGTATTTAGGCGTACAAAAAATTTGCAAATTTTGACACGCTTCTGAAAGGACCCCATTTGTTTGACTCTAGATGCAAAAATTTTGAGGTGAAGATGGCCATATTGGAAAATAATCCATTCCAGGTCCAATTTCTGGCTCAAAATTCATCTCCTGGTGTAAACTTGTTGTATAGTCTGTATTTGATAGATTGTCGCTACCATTTCCTCCTGTTAGTCCAAGTTCATTCTCCAAGTATCTTAACCACTCCCTGCATTCATCTTCACTGTCTAGTTTTTCCACATCATTTAAAACCTTTGAATTTTCATGTTCATTTTGTTCGGTGTTCGTGGTCTGAAAAGGATCCAAGGTATCCAAAAAGTTCCAAAAGTCGATATCTGACTCAAAAGGGATTTCAATTTTTTCCTCTGAAGCAGTCGACCCCTTCGTCTCCTCTGTCCTTGCAACATTGGAGAAATTTGATGCATAAGAAGATGTCGGAGAACCAGAACTTGCAGTTTCTTTTGGTTCATCGCTAGGACATCTAGATATTACTTTTAGGAACTCGGGTTTCTCCTTAGGTTTTTTGGCATCGGATTCTTGAACCGTTTGATCTATCATTTCCGTGTTTTGGTCTTCATTTGACGTAATTGAACTCGATGAACTATATTGAGAATCAGAATAGTCCATTGGAGAGTCACTGGCTTCAGTTTTCCTAGTCAATCTTTTCTTCAAGTGTGTATTCCACACATTTTTAATCTCATTATCAGTTCTTCCAGGCAAATGAGAAGCAATCTTTGACCACCTACATATTACAGATTACAATTAAATAATCTATAATAAGTTAATATGTATTCAAATTAAGAAAAATGTCGAAGAAATTAATATAAGTTAATAAGTTGCTGTCATACTTGTTTCCAAAAGAATTGTGCAGTTTGATTATGGTTTCCTCTTCCTCGTGTGTGAAGTTTCCTCGTTTTACGTCAGGTCTTAGGTAATTGATCCACCTCAAACGACAACTCTTTCCACATCGCAATAGTCCTGCAGACAAAAAACCATCGAATATTATAAAAGTCACGAAAGAAGAAAATATATGGAAGTCATTTTCTTCTTGATGGGATGATGAGGACAAGTGACTCGAATCTCTAACCACGTTTCAATCTGCATAATTCCCTGTAAAGAATGTAATTCAAACTGAATGTTTATTTCTTGAAACTACGCGAAATTCACTTTCTCTCGTGTAAATTAGGAAAAGAATGAACTAAAATTTATAGCTTCCTCTGTCACATTAGTAAAATTTTAAAAATACAGACGTCGTACTGAAATTATGTAGGCACGACACTGAGAAATGATCCCGAGCATAAGGAAAGTTGGTTTATATACCAAGCAACAAGATTTTGGACAGCTGGTGCAATAGAAAAGATTTTGTAAAGCACGGATGCCTGCAATGACATAAACCTTGAAGACTAATAGAGCACCAGAAGTTGATTTTGACATGTTATAAGCAATTTTTTGATACTTATGATCTGTTTCTTTCAGTAACTTATACCGGTAAACTCTAATCTCCAGAATAAGGCGTCGTAGATGTAGCTAAAATCAACAGATTATGATTATTCCATTGTTCATTGGGGCAGAAACTCATAAGAATAAGATCAAAACAGAACCTAAAGAACTTATTCATCAACTACTTTTAGTCCTTTCTCTCTGCCTTCTCATCTGTGCATTGTTCATCAAATTTCATGAGTCCATCCAATCCCACCCTCCGGCTTAAGTAACATAAACACGAGCACACTAACACGCCAATAGAGAGGGAGACGGAGCTAGAGAAAGGGAGAGATAGATACCGGCTTGTTTAGGGAGCGAGCGCCAATTGCTATGTCCATGCTTCTGAATAAAACTCATAAGCCTCAAATCCTCAGCAGGGCTCCACGGTCCCTTCTTCACCTTGGTTTTATCACAGCAAGGAGCACGACCTCTTCCCATTTCTTACCGGCCAATGAAAAATGTTTAGGATAACTAACAAAGTACAGCCACCCTAGAAATTTTCTGTCTCCTTACATGGTGGTTTCTTTATCACTTCAGCTTCTGTCTATATATATAGGTTTATTAGAGATACAAGACTAACCAACAAGTACCATGCCATGAGTCCTAAGCAATAATATTAAAGAGTAAAACTACGAGCTTACTTGGTAACTAATAAAACTATTTAATGGAAAAATAATTATTAGATGGAAAATCCATAAAGAGTTTAATAAAAACAGTGTCAGCATTTGATTTCATTCCTAATTAATTATTTGTACAGCATTTATTTTGTTAGTCAATCTGGCACTGCATTTCAACCGTTGATTTTAGAAGATTTGACATCATTTACATTATGTTTCACGTCATTATGTGCAAAACTCAATTAAATTGTAATTAAACAAAGAAAAAAAAAAAAGACCTTATTGCTGTGTTAAGACAAGAATAAAGGCCCGCTTAATAGGATTTTTACTTTTGATTATGCTTCTTGTAAAACAGCTTCACGAGAAAGTTACCTTACGTCAGCCTCCTCTAGACACTCTTCTAGCAAGACAAAGTACTTTAATATGGGTGTTTGGTGTAGACTAAAATTAGATTTTTTAGTAAATTGTGATAGAAGTTTTTGAAATATGTGGTTGAAAAGTTGTGGGACCCATGAAAGATGTGGTTAATATTGATTGTTTGCTTTTGAATTGGATTAAAATCGGATTTTAATCATGACCAAACATGCTCTAAAAAAGTTATCCAAATATGTTCCAAAGTAGTTCGGTATAGTTACATAAGACTAGTCTACAATAGGATAAGAGTAGGATCCGAAGATAAAAAAAAATCAAATTTACTCTATTATTTTTAGCAAAGATAGACGAGGAGTTTACTCCGAAAAATCGCCTTATTCGAACATTTCCTAATCCTTGATTCATAATAAACGCAAGAATATCAGATGATAAACAGTGGTTTTCTTTTTCTTCACACACACTTGCATCCTTTAATCATCTTAGAAGTTACATAAGTTAATCTTATCTTTACTTTAGTTCACAAGAAAATATTTGTCTCCCATTTAAGTGAAGCAACACACTCCTTGATGCTTATGAGATAACATTTAGCAGAATCTTAGGTTTAATTTTTAAGGAATATATAATACATTTATACTTCGTACTTTACAGTATAATGAAAATTGTTGATATCTTATTGCAGGGTGTTTTCAGCAGGTCTATAAGTTTATTTCATAACATAAAAAAGGAAAAAAAAAAAAATATGAGTAAATTACGGCTAAGCTCCCCAACTATTTATATAGTGTACAAGTCTTTTAACTTATAAAAGTGAAGATGTGGATCCCAACCTATTTTTGATTTATAATTATACGTGACTTTTACGTCACTTAAGTTAGAGGCAAAATTTATCAAACCGCATAAAGTTTCTCTCTAATTCAATGAAAATCACGTTCGATTTTAGTGTGTACATAAACAGTTACAGTCACGTAAAGACCTAAATTCGCATATTCAAATAGGTTGGGAACCCAAAACACTCCTTTTGAAAGTTGAAAACACATAACCACACCAAGTAAAAGGTTAAAAAGTAAGCCCTAGTTTTTGCAATTAATTATTTATCATCCTCATGTTATATGCATATTTGAAGGTAGAAAACATAATAATTATTATTTTTTTATTTTAATCCAACTTCTATAACGTACTCAAAAGCTGCTTATGAGACTAAAAATTTGTTCCGAAATACATTTAAATAATTTTTTATGAAAATGTTTTGTCTTTACTAGAAGAGTTTCTCAGAATGCTCTTCCACGAGAAGTAGAAGCAAAAAAATATGTCAAACGCGTCCTTAATTTTTCAAGAATCGTTTGGTTAGATGCCGGTATCATTCATGGCTACTATGTCAAAAAAAAAAAGGAAAAATTGAAACTTACTACTAATATATTATTTCTTAATAAAGCAAAAAAAGTGGAATGTTATGTAAAATCATGCCGTGCATGTACACGGCTTCCTCGCTTATAAAATAAAATATTGAATATGTAACCCTCAAGTCTTGAGTTAGGGAAGCAAACATTTAATGCTTTTACCATTTGGTACCTAATTGCAACACCTTTCTTTAAGGTAAGTAGATTTTTTCACTAACTTTGGATGACTTTTCATGACTAAAAAAGTCAATTATTAGAAAATGGTTCGTGCATGTATGCATGACGTGTGGCTTATGTACAAGTAACCTAATGCCCAGAGGCCAGCTGCATGCCTTTCAACACTTTGCTTTTAAGCACACACTTTGTGCGTGGGAATAGAACTGAACAGTGTTTGGCAAAACCAATTAGGCCATTGGAATGCACAAGACACATACCAACTTGTGTAATCCATATACTATATGCCAAATCATGCTTTCGTGTGTGTCTCATTTTTCAAATCAGTACATTACATTCTTTCTTAAAATCATTCGCGCGATCATAAAAAGATAGATTGCTTATGATGTCAAGACGAGAAATTTTAAAGAGCTTATTGTCAATTCGATATCAATTTAATTTTATTCGGGGGTTGATTTTTTACCTTTTAGGTTGGTAAGATCCCATAGAAAGGACAAATGAAAATGAAGAGGACAAAGACTTGGTCAAAAGAACCGCAGTTCTAGATTAGCCATTTGATGATTCAAAATGACTTTTTCTGATTAAGAAAGATGCTATTCTTTTCAACACAGTGGTTAAAGGGAAGATTTTTTTATACCTTGTGAGTGGTTAGTTGAGTCCCACATTCAACAATATCCTGCCAAATTTCTTGACAGAATGTGAACATTCTATCTGACAGTCTGCACCGATGTTATTGACATCATATCCAGCTTCCTGACGAATGTAATGGTAAAAATCTGGAGGGAGGAAATATCATCACACAATCTTCTGGTTTATAGATGAACAAAATATTGAGAAATTAACAGCCCGTTTGATTCCAATTTTTGCTGAAAATGTAGAAAAAATTGAAACGTTGCTACAGTAACCTGGCTGCAACCACTGTGCAAATATGATCCATGCTGGTAGCGCGAATAACCATAATGCCCTCGTCAATTTTCGGAAGTGTCAATTTCAAAAAAAATAAAGGGCGCTTTGGTAATTGTGCACATATATTTATTTGCTTTGTTCATACACTTGTCAGCACTGGGACCCACTTGATGTGAAAGAAAAATGAATTCATGGCCTAATAATGACGGCCTCTCAACCATGTTTGTTCCGAATTAAAATCAAATTTCAATCTAAATTAAAGTCAAACAATCAATATTAATCACGTTTTTCATGAGACCTACATCTTTTCGACCACACATCTCAAAATTTTCTATTTCAATCTACTAAAAATCTAATTTTAATCCCCACCAAGTAAGAAAGCAAAAACAGAGCAAAGCCACTAAGGGAACTAAATGGACCTATAGTGCTGCATTCAGCTGCACATCGACTAAAACGCTGATTGTGATAGCCCAGTCTACGCAAGAACAATACATTGCAGGGGGCTGATTGTAGGAAATAACATCTAGGGGCGAACTACAAAAATTATGTTCAGCCACAAGCATACTCGTTTCTGATTTTAAGTTCATCGCAAATTTCAGTGTATAAACAGTTATACTGCAACTTGGAGCAAGACCTGGGTGAAGAACAAAGCACGCCTAATGTTGTAATCTTTAGCAGTTTTGTGACTTGTGTTATCTTCGAGCGCTTGCCAGCATAAATCAGCCAGCAATAGAATAAGACTATAAGACAACACAACCAAAAAGTACAGCATGGAGAAGAAAGTTCAAGCATACCACTTACAAGTAACCAATAACCACGGTCCAATTCAATAGCCAAGATTATAAATTCATTACTTCAAAGCATCGTCTCAAAACACTGTCATGGAGAGCACAAAGAAAGCATGAGGCTGCTTATAGGAAATAAGATTGTATGTCTAGGGGCAAATTAATAAAAGCTCATGTTTAGGCACAATTTTCCTGGTTTCTCCACAGCTATATAGAATAAATAGTTCAATGCAAATTCCAAGCATATCATAGAGCTATCTAAAGACCGCCACCCCTGAGAGCAAGGACCAGGTGAAGAACAGAGCCACCCTCAATGTTGTAATCTTTAGCAGTTTTGTCATCTGCAAGCTGCTTACCAGCATAAATGAGCCTGCAATAAAAAATTGTTTCACATCACCACATGCATCAGAAAAAAATGGATCTTTTAAGTTTCAACAAACAATTATGACCCAAGTAATCAACGTAAAACAACATGGCTAGAGTTCACTTTACAATGAACTGTCTCCCAACAATCGGTTTCTCCTTCCCACCATAGTCCTTCACATTGCCCTGGCAACTCTACCACCAGAATATCACTAATCATTTTCGGTCAATGATTTCCTTTTGGATACTGTGTTTTCAATAAACGGATATGCGTGCCTGAGTGAGTGAGTGCATGGATGTAGATCAAATTAAGATTAACAAAAATGTAGTCCCTATTTGATTTAGATAAAAGTCAGATTTTTAGTTTGATGAAATGTGTGGTTGAAAAATTTATGAAAGTTATGAGTCCCATAAAATGTGAGATTAAAAATAAATTTTAGAAAATGGGGGCTAAACAGAAGCATATATTAGCTTTATTCTCATTAAATTTGAGATCAATTGAATGAATCCTTTCGTGCCATTAAATTCAATCAAAGCTATTCATTGGCTCATTGGGTGTCATCTGGCATCACAATGTCAGTGTTGTTCCACAATAGAGACTATTTCGCACCTATTCATAGGTAGCAAAATTTTAGACCAGCTTTGGCACCATCTCTCTTAACATATTACAGGTTGCGCTTTGGCAAGGTTAGGACTTTCAATATAGCTTTTAGAGCGGGCGGTTCTCAAGCCAGTTTATCTGAAGGGGTCATATTTGCACTATCATTCCTTTGCTCATCCTTTGATTCTTACAGACTGCAAGGAATGATGAAAGCACCATTGGCGTTGACTCTGTGGACACGAGTTGATCTTGAGCCGGCGTGGATTTTTATATAGATTAATAAAATAAGTCATAAGTGAGTCAAAAAACAAGTTGACTCACTAGCTTGACTCGGTCCATGACTCGTCTCAATAAAACCTCGAGTGGCCTATAGGCCGAGCTCGAGATGAGACAAGCCCGCAAGCCAACCAATGGATCGACCTGTTTATCATTCCTATCTTTTGGGTTTTTGAATAGACGCGGATTCTTGTTCTTCGATTCATTGCATCACACATGGAGAAGGCTTGTGGTCCATCCAGGCTTTAAGACCCTAATCTCCTGCGATCATGATACTATTTCTCATATGTATCATGAGGGAAACCTCTTGACTTGCCCCGATGACCTCCTACAGATTGACGGACGTGGACTTGCCACATTCAGATGTCTCTAGGCATTTTTTTTTTATTTTTTTTCCACATTTGTACATGAGGTAGCACATCTTCATTTACTGTTTTTAGTTTTTATTCTTTAACTGGAGGTTAGATATATGCCTCCCTCCATTGTGTTCATTTCTTTTCATTTTTATCATGATAAATGAATCATAACCACTTCATCCTGTCTTTGTGGAGCCTAAAAACACACGGGCCGTGATGCTGCTTTAGCAAAAACAATTCAATCAAAAGCTCTCTTTGACATGTACAATGAAATCAACTCTCGCAACCTCATAAAAAGTTAATTTTGGTTTTGTCAAAAAATACATGTCAAGACCTAAACAGTCATCCTCTTACTTATCATCAATTGACACCACATTACTTGATATCTTACATTCCTATTTATTATTTTATATATTATTTTGTAGATGCTAAGTTGTACAACTATTTTTGACATCCCAATTTATGCTGCCTGTGCGTGTAGATTTTTCATTATTTAAATGGCTAAACACTTGCTTCTAAAATATATAGTTGTTATAATAGTTCTATAAAACTTATGGTAGGTATCTAAAATCCATAAAACCTTTCCCATTTTGTCCACTCCGCTTAAATCATATGGCATTATAGCCTACTGATATCCTAAACCTTAATAACAACCAAACTTAATCACTAAAATCAATGCTCTTCTAGATAACATGATCCGGCATTCTGACTCCACCATAGATTTCAAAGTATATCTTTAAAGTTCTAACTTAACTTATGATTTACTCTCCTACTCTAATCAACTACCTCATCAGCCGATAACATTTATCAAGAGACCTCATCTTGAATTTCTTAAGATCATAAATGTCAAAAAAATAATTATAAAGGCTTGGAGTATGATGTTAATTCAAGCCAATTTAAATGGGAAATTTCCTACTACTGTACTAGCTCATCATACATTTTTCTTGATATTAATGTATCTAATGAAAACGTTATTTCTTTCTAGTTTCCACCACAGCATTTGCTTAGTAGCTCTAATTGGATATTCTAGCTATTTATTCAATTCATTAGCAAGTTTAAATTACCTTCTTAAATTAAGGTTTGGAAAGGAAATGGAATTAGATCCATTTAGATTGATGATGAGGGAGTGGTGTTACTCATACCAAAAGAAAAATAAACTAGAAATTTTGCAGCACTATGTAGCCTGAGCTGAGAATCATTTGACTATTAGCACGAAGCATATACATGTTTATGCTATGTGCCATACAAATTTGCAATCACAACATTAGCATGTTTGTGGTGGCTATGGAATGAGAAGTAATGCAAACAATGGTTACACCAACACCAGAGTTAGAAAAGCAAGTAGCAGTGCTGAAGGTTTAATAAGTTACTCAAGTAAGAAGAATAAAATTCTAGAGCAGGGTCATATAATCTCAATGCAATGAATTAAACCAGTTGAAAATAAAATCATGTATCATAGGGACTAGTGATATTTGGTAGAACTTCACAAGTTTAAGAACATGCATGAAATGTTCCATAAACAAATAAAATTGGTAGGCATGAGATAAGATTATCAAAGAAAAGCTGATCACAAACCTTTGTTGGACTGGAGGAATTCCTTCTTTCTCCTCAACCCGCTCCTTGATACGTTCAATAGTATCAGTAGGCTCAATATCGATTTCAATTTCTTTTCCTGTGAGTGTCTTCACCTTGATCATAGTTCCTCCCCTAAGCCTCAAAACGAGGTGAAGTGTTGATTCCTTTTGGATATTGTAATCTGCCAAGGTCCGTCCATCTTCCAATTGTTTACCAGCAAATATAAGCCTCTGCTGGTCGGGAGGTATACCTTCTTTGTCCTAGTAGAAGTAAATTTCATGTTATCTTAAATTCATAACAATTACCAAAATGAAGGAATTCAAAATCGTTATCAAACATTTAAACCATGTTTGGGAAATGTTTATGAACGGTTTAAAATAGGTAGAAATGAGTGGTGGATAAGTGGATAGCAAATTGACTTGAGTGTTTATAAATAGTTTATAAACATAGGCTTAGTGAGTCAACACTTCAATCCATCTCTAATTATAAATACTAACTGCAGCTTACTGAAATTTATACAACACTTTCCAGTACAAACAAGATATATATTGTAGATGATCACAATTATATAAAATGAAAAACTATAACCACTCATTATTCATGCATACACATACGAGGTCCAGGTCAACACATGATTTTCTTTAATCCAAGTATCCAAAGCATTGTTTAGAAAAGCTATTTGAGGCTCATGCATTTCTCCTTCCATGCAACAGATGTGAAACGGTGAAATGGCTCAACACTGATTTTTTTTCCTACCCAAAAGGCTAACAATAATGTACTAGAATTTCAATTTCCCGCCAAGATTCAACGGTGATCAATGGTATATACAAAACAATATGCTTGTAAGCATGCTCTCGTTCAAGGACATAGCCTCTGCACACATAGACCAACCACCTATCAAAAGAACCTAATCAATACCAAAACCCCAGCAGAAACAATAATTCAAATCCCTAGATCTATCTGTACCAAAAACCAATGAAAACAAAAACCTCAAAAATAAAAAAGAAGTAAAAGCCCCAAATAAAAATAAATATAACTACATCACAAAGAATAAACAGAAAATCAAGATCAAGAACCTGAATCTTGGCCTTGACATTGTCGATAGTATCGCTGCTCTCGACCTCGAGAGTAATGGTCTTTCCAGTTAATGTTTTCACGAAGATCTGCATCTTTATCGGCTTGTTTTACTCTTGCTCTCGGAAATCTACACGAAGAGGGAATGTCATAAATTTTTCCCCCGATAGCTTCAATACTAAGCTGCAGTAGTCGTCGTCGGATATGGCGGTATCTATCAGGGATTTTATTGGACCTGGACCGTGGAATCTGGACCCTACAATTATTCCAGCCCTTCAGGTCGGCCATCCGATCGTTTATGGTTCCTTCACTTTTAATTTTCTGAGAAATTGAAGACGAGTCCCTGATCATTTTTATAAGTGAAAATCGGTGCTAAATCTGTACATTTTGTCAATGCAGTTCAAAACCTTTATATAAATATGCGGCCAAAAGCCTCTGAAATTCTTAGTAGACGGGTAAAACATCTATCGACATTTCCTAATTACAACTCACCACGATCAACCACCAAGACTCCAAAATATGTTTTGACAATCAAATTGGACCTATCCGTTCGACCAAAAAGGGATTCGATTAAAACTCTAGTACAATTTCTTTCTATATATAAAAAGTGACT
>CAIGRH010082247.1:312-17850 GCA_903798295.1 Fraxinus nigra
TGTGCTTGAGTCCCATTTTATGTTAAAAAAAAAAAAAAATAGTTTTGTAATAGTGAGTTTTTGAAAAATTTATGGTTAAAAAGTAGAGAATTTTTTTTGAATTTAAAGTGCAAATTATTTTATTGAAAGAATGTGTTGAAATGAATTTGGATTTTTTTTTTAAAATAGGGGTCAAATGGGAGTTTAATTATTATAGTGGTAGAAAACTAAAAACTTGTTTTGCACATATTCTATTGAGTGAAAAAGATATTTTTGGAGAAGAAATGTATAATTGAGAATTGAAGCAAAATTGTGAATCCATAAAATATGTGATTAAAAATAATTTTAGAAAAAAATGTGCCAAACAAGCTTTTTAACAAACCAAAGAGACAAAGCTGCTACGAGTAAGGAGATGAATTATTTTAAAATATGAAAAAATGGGTTAACTAAAAAGGTCTATAATAAAAAATAAAGTATCTCAACACATCCAGGGTCCTTGTTAATAAATCTCCTTTTCGTTTATAAAAATTGTGAACTTTTTCGGAGACACTGTGATTTTAGGGACTAGGTTTTCCTCAAATTAGTTGGGAACTAGCGCAATTTAATTAAATTAAGTCACAATTTTACGAAGAGTTCCCTTTAGCCTGCCATTTCTTGAAATCTCACTTCTGATTTAGCAGCAAATTTTACCCTTAGAGCCATTCGACTTCTACCGGAAAGGATTATTTTCAGATATCTTCATCTGAGTAAGTATATAATCTCTTTTTTCTTTACGTATCGTTTCTGGGTTCTTTATTCTTGATTTTGGTTTACATGGGGTCGTGGGCTTTGGTTAACTTTTATTGCAGTCTTCGTTTCAATTTTTTTTTTTTTTTATTGCACACCCTCACTCACCCTAGTATACTGTATACCGAAACAGACGTAGTAAAGCTTATTCTTCTTTCAGAAAAATTACTGGGTGTAAACTACTTTTTCAAAAAAATGAATTAACCGGAGACTCTTATTTTCGTGAGAAATGATCAGTAACTGTTCAAAAAGCATAGTGGTCTCTTGAAGCAATAGTGAAAATAAACCTATAGGCTATAGGTATATTCAAAGAAATCACTTAGTTCTGTTGTTTCAGGCATTCAGCAACACATGTTTTTGTGTAATACCAGATGTGCACATTTTCATAGATTTCTATGTATATTGTAACAATGTTTGTATACATACACATATTGGTATGTATACACATTTAATGAAGTTTAAATATATAACCAAGCATTTGAATTTCTGAACTTGGGTATTCAGGGAAGATTTTTCCACTTGAAGGCCTGTTTTAAGAGTAGAAAATTTGATGCTAGATGCTATGAGGAGAATTATAGGAGAAGGGGAAGGGGAGAGAAGAGGAGAAAGGAGGGATAAATAGAAGAGGAAGAGGGGGGTGAGGAAGAGAGAAATTGAGGAAGAAAATATCAATTATTCATTCATTCAAAGGTTGTTCTATTGCAACCCAAAAGAACCCTCTATATAGGGTTTGAGATATTCTATCATGAGAAGGAAAATATCTAATAAAAGCAACTAAATTAAATCTAATTTTATTTCATAAAATACGAATTAAAATTGGAAGCTAAACATACTGATATTCCTTCTAATATTGCATCATTTCTTTCCGGCTGAGAGAATTCGACTCCAGCGAGATAGACTGGTACTTCATACTCCAAGGAGGTCGAGCTTTTTGTCTTCACCAAATGCTTGTACTGGACCTTGGAAAACATTAACTCGTTGAACTCATACCAAGGAGGGTGATCTTTTTTAAGACCCAAGTATTTGAATTGATCATGTGTCATCAATTGAATTTGCAAAGCATCCCTAAGAACATGATCTGATCAAGAGGAACGATCTCTTTTTCTGACCAAATATTGATAAGGAACTCCAGAAAGCAACGGTATACGAAACTCAACCAGAAAAGTTACTACGAAATTCACCCGAAGAGCATGAAACACTAGCACGGTAGACTGGCCTGCATGAACAAATGAGTGTATCATCGGTGGCTCAAATGTGCTTCGAGAAGTAAACAATTCTGTTATATTGAAAACATAACCTTCGTTTAAGTGTAATGGCCAATCAACTAGTTTAGTTTCAAGTGTTTGATCTAATTTTTTCTTCAAAGAAACACTCAATAAAGAATAAAAAGCACCACGAAAGTATGTGTGCCTAAATTGTATGTCAAATGGAAGCTCAAAAGTATTATGAAGGAAAATAATTTCTCGTTGAAACTTAGGATGAAAATCATCATAGTATGGAGCTAAAGTAATATGAGGGTAATTAGTAGGCATCGACCGAATATCGATAAGAAAAGTGTGTGATCGAACAATGACCTTGGAACATGTGGAAACCAAGGGAGGATCATACCAACGAGGGAAAGTAATGGGAAAGGCAATGTAAGTGTCACACAAAGCAGTAGACAAGAACAACTTCGGTAAGAACTCAAGGACAGGTGAGCATTTTGACTTAGGTGGTAGGACTATAGATAATTCCTCATACTCGCTATCAGAATATTCAATTGACTTAATAATGAAAACTTCATTATCGTCCTCAAGAGGAACACAACTAGACTCGGGAAGTAATTGTTTAGATTGTGATGGTATGTCTAACTTATGGCATGCTTGACGAAGATGGAAGGATAAGTTCCATAAGTTGGCCTACTGGTAAGTGTCATATAATGATTGGAATGCAGGAAGATCATCTGGTAAGATTTCAGGATTCAAACCGTTGAGAAATCTAGACGCTGTAATAAGAGGAGCTTTATAAATTTCAGAACTGTGTAATAGTTTTTTGAAGTGGGCTAGATATTCCCTAACAATGGATGTTCCTTGTCTACAATGCAAAAAGAATTGATCTAGCAATTGTGTTTTATAATACACATGAACGTATTTATTACTTAGTATTCATTTCATCTCATCCTACAAAGTAATTGGATGTTGACCTAGGTTATCAATGTTATGCAAAAAGGGGACTTCCAATAACACCTAGCAGATTTGACAAGTGCCATATCAGCATGACAAAGACGATATAAGTCATTTAAGTTGTGAAAATAAATTTTATTTTCAAGTCTATCAAACTAATTGAGAAATGAGTTTGGTCGAGTGAGACCATCAAAATCCCATAATTGAAATGCTACTTGTTTAGAAGGAGTATATGTGTCCCTTACATAGTGTCGAGATGGAGGATAATTGCCGAATAAGTGCAAAGTGAAGGTATATGACTGTGGTAGTAAACTAAGGGCGTGTTGTGGGTGCAAGTGTTGTTACAAGAAGTGTATGTGGTGTACAATGATATTTTTTCTTTTTTTTCTATTTAACAAGTCAAAACACCTAAATAAAAATTAGAGTTTTCTAATAACAAAATAGTATACATCATGGCACTCATTTCAAGTGATCGATGGTGCACAAAAGTTTCCACTTCTAATTCACAGCACAAATGGACTGCTCCGATGATCGCAATAGATGGTCTGATCGATAAGTGGAAGAATCTACTTGACCGCTGTCCAAAATTCTTGTTTAATCTTGCACAACCGAAGCAATCTTAATCAGACACACGATCGTCAATATGTTGTTGGATACCGAAGTTGTAGGCACGACAGTGAAGGGAATTGATTGTGGATGTGGCTATGGTTGAAAGAGGAGTTGGAGTGGCAATGAGAGGGCGATATATGCAACGAAGAACGTGGTGGTGATTGTTAGAAGGTATGGCGGTAGTCGGGTAGAGTTCAGAGACACCGGACCAAAATATGGGTTGGTGTAGGGTCCATATGTGAAGAATGGCAGCGTTGGGCTCAGAATTGAAGACGAGGTCGATGCCGGTTGGAAGTGGTGTCGGTGTAGATGGGTGGCCGACAGCAGACCAGTGTAGACGGGAGAGAGGATTTGTAGTTGGTATGTGTGAGTAAGTGGTTACGTGTGAAGTTGGGGCAAGGGAGGTGGCGGTGCTAGAGGCGTTGCGGTGGAATGGTGGTAGTGCAACAGTGGTGGGTGATACGAGGAAGTGGTGGTGGTGGTGGTGGAGGTATAATAGAATCTGTTAGAAAGGGAGCGGTGGTGGGTGAGTCTCGAAGTTGCTGGTGAGATGACTGTTGTCGACGACGCTAGGTAGGGATTGGATTGGAAAGTCAGAGATGGTGTATGTGTTGTTTGTAATAGTTTATGGGTATTGGGTCAGGTTAGATTTAGCTTAGGGATGGATGGATATATGCCTCGTTTAATGGGTTGCTGATGGATTGATTGTGAGATTGGGCTGCCGTATATGTTCGGTTAATGTAATTGGTCAGGTTAATGGGTTGGGTTTGGGTTTGGTTTTATGTGGTGTGTGGGTGTGGGTTTAAGGTTTGGCTAATTGGGCTATGGTCTGTTAAGTGTTGGCTGGGTTTCTTGATTGGGTGTGGCTAATGGGTAGTAATTGGGCTAAATGGTGTAAATGGGCTTATATAGGTGTATGTAGAGTGTGGGCTGGCATAAAATTTGTTCTGAGAATGAATAGGTGAAGGATGTAAAGCAGCCAGCAGCAGCAACCAGTCGAACAACTTTCTGCAAATTGATTTCTCGACTTTATAACATTTTTTTAAACAAACTGCAAAAATTTAAGAAATTGAAAACAAACTTTACTGTTGCTGCTGAGACCTTGTTTTTGTGTTGTTTTAAGGTTTTGGAGGAGGTTTTGTGGTGTTTGGTTTATAGCTTTTGAAGAGACGGTTGTTTGACCAAAGGAAGACGACTTGCTTTGATACCAAATTGATGCCAGATGCTATGAGGAGAATTATAGGAGAAGGGGAAGGGGAGAGAAGGAGAAAGGAGGGAGAAATAGAAGAAGAGGGGGAGAGGAAGAGAGAAATTGGGGAAGAAAAGATCAATTATTCATTCATTCAAAGGTTGTTCTATTACAAGGCAAAAGAGCCCTTTATATAGGGTTTGAAATATTATATCTTGAGAAGGAAAATATCTAATAAAGACAATTAAATTAAACCTAATTATATTTCCTAAAATACGAATTAAAATTGGAAGCTAATCATAATAATATTACTTCTAATATTGCATCAAAATTGAGTGTCTAAAGATCAGAACCGGAATATCTGGCTAGTACTCTAGTAGAAATATATTCTGAAGGACTGGAAAAGTTCATTTTGTTTTTAATATTATTTAAAGGTCGATCAGTTATGCTGACAAGTGCATATTTTCATGAAACATGTCTATGCCAAGGCCGACTGAATCCACCTGCATACGCAAACTAAGAATATTTTGCAATACCGATTACGTATGCCATCCTTTGGACTCATATTTAAACATTTCAATTAACTCAGACCTTGCAAGTTACTAGAAATCACAACAAATTAATTTACTAAGGTAACACGGTACTAGGAATCCAATTTAGTTGCCCGGCCTATGTAGATTAAGTATTGGGGTCATACTAGGAACTGCTCTTTTGCATCTTTGGATCACGTTTTTCTCTATCTTCTTTCTGGCATTTTTTTCCTTTTGTCTGGGCGATTGGCTTTATTATCATTTACAAAATTGTATCTGTAGTTCTTTACGGATAGCCTTTTTCCCCTCTTATGAGGAGTCAAGCTTGGCTCGAGGGGTTGTAGGAAAGATGGATAGGATCTCCAAGGTAAATGAATGGGTTCTTGATCATTACAAGGGTTATCAAAATCATTTTATGTGTATATTCTCTCTGATGTGTTGTTGGAAGCTGGTCGAGCTAGAAGGTGACAAGTGGCAAAAGAGCAATCTATTTCCATGGCTCGCGTATCTCTGTGTTCTTCCACCATAGTCTTCCAAAATATTTGTTAAAACTTGAATCTTGAAGCTTTTTCCACCTTAGGAATTATTTACATACAAAATTTCTTGTATAAATTTATTTTGTAAAAATATTCTTATTGTCTTGTCTGTGAGTAGTACTTGCTAATGTGATATGTTGATCTCCAGTTCTCCACAATCGCACATTTCTGAACTACATAATAGCATTTTCCATTGGATCACATACTTTTTCTGATACAATTTAAGATAAAAATTTTATATTAACTTTTGAGAACGGTGACCGCAGTTCACAATGTGTTGTCTGATTTACCTACTTGTGTGTTCATAAACAATAATCTACTCAATACATATTTTGACTTTTAGGCAAGCAACTATCATTCAGTAGCATCTTTTTATCCCTCTCTTTCTTGTTATGCCAGTCGTTTTGGTTGTTTGATGTGTTATATTGAAATTTATCTTCAACTTGTTAATACAGAAAACATTAACTTGTAGTATAATATAAATGAAATGGAATTATATATTTTCTTTGTTGAGCCATGAAGTTTTTGTGGTTGCTTATATTCTGGTCCACTTGTTTGATAATGAAGATCTTAAATTTCAAGAGAAACTTTTATGCTTTTTGATGCCTTGCGCCGGATGCAGCTCTGATTAAATGGAGGATTAATCAAAGTTTACGAATGGTTAATATTTTTTGGACTTTCTTTAGTTTACATGGAAACATTAAATTCAGATGGGAGCCACAAAATTTCTAGAACTCCCTGCTTTCATTAGTGCAACGTCTGATGGTGCTTTGGGAAGTTGAACACACATTATGTGATTTTTCAAGGTGGGGCTGTTTTCTAAATTTTTCTGGTTGGCATTTGTCTAATTAGTTAATTTACTTATAATCAAATAAGTACGCATCAAAATAAATAATTTATTTACTAGTTAAAGTTGGAAATTAGTTACTTAGTTTGACAGAGAAGAGTTTTAAAAGATGAAACTATTTCTTAGTTCAAAGTAAGAAATAAGTTATTTAAATATGTTTGGAGATTAAAAGTTTATGTATTTTAAGCTTTTCAAACATGCTAGATTGAGATATTTTGGTCAAAATATTCGAGTTATAAAATACCATTAACCTTATGGGTAATTAGCCTTTAAATGTTTTGGAGCTCCATAGTTTAAGTGTTTGCTTTCTCCTATTATGTAGGACTCATGTTGCGTGAATTGCATTGTAGCTTCCCAGTGGAAGTTTGTTCAAAGAACCTGGACCAAAATGGAGGTGTCCTTGGAAGGACTATAGTGAACAGTCTATTGAAGTTGCTATCAGATATCAAGGCCACAAAATTTGGTTACTTTCTTGCAGTAACCAAATTGAAGAGCATTGGAAATGGACATCGAGTGGAGTCCTGTCTCCATTTCCAAGTAAAGTTCTGCTGCCGAACCTTCATACCTGTGTGTGGGGAGGTAATGATTGGGATCGTGAAGAATATAACTGCGCACGGGGTTTATCTCAAATCTGGACCTATGAACTTGGTTTACTTATCAGCTCGATTGATGCCAAATTACCACTATGTTTCTGGGGAACATCCAATTTTCTTAAAGGACGACTTGTCTAAGATCGAGGTTAATGTGGTGATCCGGTTCAGGGTTTTTGCTGTTAGATGGGTCGAGGATGTAAGGAAGGAATTCCATGTTCTGGCTACAATAGATGGTGAGAGCCTTGGACCAGTTTCGTCCACACAAGGATTAGATGGACTAGATTTGTAATTTTCATCTAACCAGAAATATTTTCACCTCAAAATGCATTCACCACGAATGCGGGGAATTCTTTTTAGCTAGAGATTCTGTTCGATATTTGGCTCCTAGTTGTGGTGCTGATAGAATATTTAGAATGATAGTTGGATAAATCTTTGTTGGCCTAGTTGATTACCAAATTTTTTCTCTCACCAAGGCTAAGAGCATGTTTGGCTATGCTCAGAATAAATTTTTAAAAAAAAAGAAAAGAAAAAAAAAACTCGTTTTACAGATAAAAACTTGCTTTTCAGAAACTAGTGCTTCTGGAAAGTAACTTAAAACCTAGCCAAACATTTTCTTAAGTTTCAAGCGAAACTCAAAGAAGAAGGTTCCTCAACACGCCTTTGCACAATGTAAGGGTGTTAGAGAGAGTGAGAGAAACACTCACTTTAAGTCGCCCCATGCTTATGTGAACTCGTTGATTTTGTTTGATTTTACTTTAATCACTTGTTAATTTCGAATCTAGCATTGCAGATTTTGTAAAATCTGTGCAGATTCAAAAGTGTTATCTTTGAAGATTTCAAGTGTCTTGGAGGTTGAAGACCGGGCAGAATGGTTAAGCATTGGCCTTGAAAGTTTTCAAGTTTTTCATCTCCTCTTGGAAGATTTGAAAACGGTGAGCAGGTCATATGCATTGTTTATGCAGTGTTTTTTGGCAGAGTTTTGCTCAGATTCTTGGTGCTTCTCTTTGAATATTTAAAGTTTCTTTGAATATTTTGCTCAGATTCTTGGTGCATTTTTTTTGATCGGTAAAAAAGAAATGTAGTAATCAAAAACATCAAATACAAATACTCTGGGCATATCCGAGTGAATCAACAACGCAACTACAATGAAAACCATCTACTATCATCTACTATGGGCATACCCATGTAAACAAACAAAAGAGCATCAAAACAAAGGAGGAAAAATCAACCCATTGCTAATGACTCATAACAAATCAAAACATTATGATACAAAGAGAACATCACTTTGTATACGTGTGTTTTGATTCGTTGTACAATACATTCAACATGGGGTCTCAAAATTTCAAAAATCATTCCATTTCTTGCCATCCAAATGTAGTATACGGAACTAGCTAACGCAATCCTTTTAGCTTTGTTGCGCCATGAGGTACCTCTAGCATCATTCTTCATTCACTTAAGTGCACTAGCCATGGTATTTATAGCTCTTGTGATGTCCAACCACGCCTAAATGTTCTTCCAAACATTCGAAGAAAAAGAACATTCAAAAAATAGGTGATGTCATGTCTCCTCACGTGAAGCACAAAAAATGCAATTCCGATCAATAATTAAGTAATGCAATTTATCTTTAGTGAGTAATTCCGATTAATATTTTAAAACCAGTTAACTTTTCTTGTTTGTTTATTTCAACACATAAAAACTATCTCATTTTTCATTTGCTTCAACCTCAAATTTTCAAAAATTTATTGAACGCTGAACAAGAAAATGTTTTTTTATATCTATCGTTTCGAATCGATAAGTATATTTATGTATGTTTAATTTAGTTTTTAGTTTTTTGTTAAATTAGTATACAATTTTAATCGATAAATCTTATTTCAACATAAATTAACACGTAGATAAATTCTTTTTAGCAAATCTATAGTTTTTTTTTAAGTATAAACAAGAAAAAAATATTTGCATGTATATTATTTCAGACGAAATTCATGGCAATGTATTATTTCGGTTAGCCTTAAAAGCAGGCCGTTAGGTGTTAACAGCCGGCGACTAGGCAAATTGTTAGCTGGTTCGACTTCTTTTGAATAAAATTCTGTTGCAAGTAGTTAAGCTGATTTTTCGACTATTTTTTGTCTTATAATTTAAACTCTATTTCATCATGTAGATATTGTTGTAATCCCGATTTGTTATTTTGGTGATTTCGAATTAGATGAAAAAAATCGATAAGTATATGTGGTGGTATTCCAATTTTCATAACATCGAGTTTATCATATGTGGAAATGTATATGATTTATAAAACAAGTTGAAAGTCGATACCTCTCAGTACGATATGGAATTGAGATTTCAATTCGACAAGCATTCATCCATTCCGATTCCACATATGAAAATTACTTCTGATACTGAAGTGAATTATCTATTTGAATTTAATAATATGCACACGACTCTTCTTTGTGTGACTTTAGTGAGAAAAATGTCACTGAAGGTAACACGAAAATTTGGATGGAGGAGATCACAATGCTAATAATTTTTGGATACATTGTAGATAGTTCTTGAGGATGATGTGGTTATTCCCGAGATATTTGTTTCTCATCATGATCTCGCTTTACGCACATAATTATGTCGGAAGTTCATGACAACGATAATGAAAATGAATTTACAAATGAGGATTTGATTGCTTTATTTCATCAGAGACTGTCATCTAATTCTTCGTGTGTGGTTCCCGATGATGAAGACTTGCATGTCGAGCAACTGTTCGAAACAAAGAAATATTTGCAGGAAGCTGTGTATCGAATTGTACTAAAATACAACTTTAAGTTCAAAGTGAAAAAATCAAACAAGTTATTGTTGATAATTATATGCGTCGACGACAGTTGCAGTTGACGTTTGCGAGCGACAAAGATGGATACAAATGAGTTATTTTTAGTTCGTAAGTATACACGGGAACATACTTGCGAAATGAGAATTTGTCGAAATGATAGTAGGCAAGCCCGAGCTTTGTTTATTAGTCGACAGATAATGCACAAGTATCAGGAACCACACATGATCTACAAACCTTCGGACATCATTAACGACGTCCTCGAGAGTATGGAGTGATTACGAACTACCAAAAGGCCTGGAAGGCCAAAGAATAAGCATTAAAGGATTTAATGGGTTTAGCTGATGAGAGTTATGTTATATTGGCTAAGTATTACCATAACATGAGGACAACTAATCCTGACTCAGCATTTTTTATTGAGATAAAGAGCGAGAATTGCTTTAAGTTTTTTCTTCATGGCTCTTGGACAATACATTCGGGGATTTCGAAATGTGATGCAACCCCTAATTTTAGTCGATGGTATAACTCTGAAATCTAGATACGAATACAAGTTAGTTATTGACATGTCAAGACTCCAACATTCAAATTCACCTTCTTGTATTCGGTATAGTCAATAGAGAGAATGATTTGTCGATGCGTTGGTTTTTCACAAAGTTGAGGGAAGTAGTTGGGGAAGTCGAGGACCTTGCTTTTGTAACTGATCGGGGACCGTCTATAATAAATGATATCACTGAAGTTTTTTCCAAAGCACATCATGGGTATTGCATGTAACGTATACAAGACAACCTTAAGACTATGTATCACGACAATGACATTATTTCATTGTTCAGGAGAGCGATATAAGTTTATAGTGTTGAAGAGTTTAATAAGTTAATGATTGAAATAGGAAGTAAATCATTACCGACATGGAAGTATCTAACAAAAATAATGATTGAACAATGGGTGCGGTCACATTTTTCAAGATGTCAATACAATATGATGAAGTCAAACAATGTGGAGTCTCTCAATGCATTATTCAAGAAGGATCAAAACTACTAATTCTGGCAATGATTGAGAACATTAGTGACAAGCTGCAGAAGTGGTTTCATGACCGACGTGCAGAATCATATAGTTGCACGGATGTACTATCCCTGGCTCAAGTGGATAAACTCTTCAAGGTTGCGAGAATTGAAGGTGGAACCGCTGGATGAGCTGCGCTTCTCGTTCAAATGTACACGTAATATCGCATACATGGTGGACTTGATTGATAATACCTATACTTGTAGTTGATTTCAGTAGGATAATTTTCCATGTAACTATGTAGTTGTAGGGTTATGTATAGAGGCTTTGCAATGAGAATCTTATGCTCTGATTATTGGAGAGTAGCGTTTGATGAGACTATATTTCCTCTACCGAATGAAGTCGAGTGGGAAGTTCCCGACCATATTCTTCCACTTAATAGTTTGTTGCTATCCGAAGTTGAACTGCATGGTCCTGGACGTCTAGTATGTCTAGAATACTATTCACCTTAGAGTTTATTTGACTGCGCAGGTGCGACGATGTAGAGCAATATCGCATACTCGTTAATTTTGTACAAGTCAAATTCTCCCAAATAACAATTAGACGGATGTATAATGGTATCGTTGTTAAATGTGAACAATAATTACATTTTTTACAATTAAATAAGTAATTAAATAAATAATTANTTCTTCCACTTAATAGTTTGTTGCTATCCGAAGTTGAACTGCATGGTCCTGGACGTCTAGTATGTCTAGAATACTATTCACCTTAGAGTTTATTTGACTGCGCAGGTGCGACGATGTAGAGCAATATCGCATACTCGTTAATTTTGTACAAGTCAAATTCTCCCAAATAACAATTAGACGGATGTATAATGGTATCGTTGTTAAATGTGAACAATAATTACATTTTTTACAATTAAATAAGTAATTAAATAAATAATTAAATGAAAAATTTATTAATCACAATTAAATGAACAACATTTATAATTATTTCATAATTAAATGAACAATATTTACATTTTGTTTTATAGTAAAGCAGTGATGATTCACAATCTCTGGAATTTACATGTGCGTACAACCATCCCATGACCTTCCACTGACACTTGGTCACATCACTATGACCCACTCGAGCATATATTTAGGCATATTGTACTCAATACCCATAAGTTGGAGCGATTGATACTTATGGTAATGACACTTAAGAATTTGGTGCTAAATATGACTTGTTCAGGAATATCAAATGATATCGGATATCTTTGTACTCAATCACGCAATAGATCCATAGAGAGGTCAATGTATTACAACAGGAAACACCAATAAAAAAGGGAGATTTATTTCATTTAATAGACCAGAAATTATGTATACATAATAAATAACAATTGCGTATTACACTTATATCGTCGGTGAGCTAAGCTCCGGAAGTCATGATGTCCTGAAACTAGTATAAGCGTTCGATATCGTCCTTCGAGCTATCGCGTAGCTAGCTCCGAGAAAAAGGAAAAATGTTAAAAGAAACATAGACAAGTTAGTGTATGTACTTTACTAAAATCATAAAATACTCACTCTATCTCGAACGCTTTTCACTTGGTAGGGTCCACCACTCGAAAGAGATTGGGGTACGTTTCGTCTACGAACGTCCTCCACTTCGATTTAGCCTTGAAGGGAGAAACAACGTACTGTGACGGCAATCTCGACCTCTTACCGACTACGTGTTCTGGTACGTCAACAACACATTTCTTATCTTTTGGTGTCCTTTCCTCATCCACCATCTCTTCCATCCCGGGCACATCCTCCGCCCTTTCTGGTCCGAGGCTTGCCACCTCTTCTAACATTGGGGCCACCCACTTCGTCCTCTCCTCCTCCGCCACCTCTCCCGTCCCTATTGGGCCACCCCTCCCGCTCCACGAATAACAAAAATGATTCTAATGCACCATCATCTGTCCATAATGGTGGATGACCGCATCTCCGTCACTCTGTCTGTAGCCCCTTCGTCTGCCAACTATATCGCTTTGGAGCGCTGCGACCTCATCATGAAGGTCTACTAAATATCCTTGTAGAAGTCCAACATCGTGGGATAAATCTACTACATCGCATCTCAACTCTCGTCGCAGCGCTTTACCTCGTCTCCCAGTTCCTCTCGTAGCACGTCACCTCTCTCTGATAAATCCATTCAGATGGACATACTATTCATCAAGATAATGACTCTAACTACGTACATGAGATCCACGGAGAAGAAGGAGATTCATATGCGAAGGTGATATTCAGGGTGAAGGTGATTGTCGATCAAGTAGACCGCTCTCCTACACAAATGACAATATTAAAAATTATTAACTTAATTAAAATAGACTAACTCATACAAAACGGCAATCAACAAATTATATTTAATAAACAAATAATAACAAAAGCAAAACAAATAAACAAAAGGAAATTATAAAAATGAAATAAAAGATATAAATATTATTTAAAATCGAGAAAATTAAATTATCATAAAGAGAAAAGAATAGTAAAAAAAATGAAAAAAGCCATAAAAAAGAGATTTAGACCGACTGGAAGTCGTTAACAATCAGCCTGGGCTAGGGGCGTCAATGAGCCGACTCGAGCCATGAGCCGAAATTCGAAGTTCGGGCTCGACTCGAGCAAAATTGGTCCGAATTTCTTTTGGCCCGAGCCGAGTTAAAGCTCGGCCTGAACCGAGCCCGAACTGAGCTTACTCATTTTTTTTCCGTACAGCTGCTTGTAAATGTTTCAGGCAGCTGTTTACCTTTTTTTAAAAAAACTTTCTTTGTCTTTAATGAAGCTCGGCCTGTTCGGGTCGAAATGGCTCGTGATATGGGTTGTCGAGCTACACTGGCTGGCTCAGCTCGAGCTTTTTCCATTTCGAGCCGAGCCAAGCCAAGCCATGGGCATCCGAGCCGAGAGCTATTTTGACATCCCTAGCCTGGGCTAACTGCTTCGACCAACAGTTAACAGCCGTGTTGACAACTGTTAGATTGACCGCTTCGACCCGACTGTTAACAGTTGTTCAACTTCTGACCGTAAATGGTATTAGGTATTTTCAATCCAAAAAAACACTTAAATCTCTACTACACTCGATAATCTACCTAAATAATGAATAATAAATATCATAAATTTTAAATTTAATCCACAACTTTGTGAAATATCATAAAAATCTATCTCATAATTTACAAAAAAACTAAACTTGTTGAAGATAATGTCGTTGGTGACTGGGTTGTTGGTCGATATGTGAGGATGACGATGTCAACTGGATTCCAATTGTTAGAGATCGTGTGAGTTTTTTCTTTTTTCCTCTCCACTTTTCACTTTCACAAAAATGAGATGAGAGTATTATTGGGTTTTGATATTTAACTAGACAATTTTAACTTTTCACTTTTTTTAATGGCAAAAGCCATAATAGAAATATGACCACGTCAATAAGCCATTTCCATGTATTTCTTCTCGAAGATTCAAGTTCTTGTTTAGCTATTTTTTGCTTGATTGGGCAATGAATTCAAACTTGTTTTTGTAAACTTGAATCAATCTAAACTGCCTCTGCAATGCCGAAGTAGTTTTTTTCTTGCTTTGGGTCATTAAACTGATTGTAATGTTTATTTTGTAAGCCCGAAATTGCCTGAAGTAGTTGTAATCGACTTTTGATCAATACAATTTATTTACCTGATCAAAGAAAAAAAGGCTCCTAAAATTCATAATTGCTTTTCTTGCTCGATGAAACTGACCTTCAACTGTCATCCTCTGTAAAACATCGAAAGTGCATATAATAATATCTAAATGCTTCTATTACCGATGAATCTTTTCATTATAATCACGAGTTGCACTACAAATAATAAGAAATTTTAATAAAAGAGTTTTATTTCTTTGTAGAGAAGTTTATCATCTTAGATTCTCATCATCTTTTTATTTATTATTATTATTATTAATTTTTTTTTTGAGCGGGGAACGGAATGGAGGGCTTGTACCAATCTTTGAATCCGTTGTTGAGAATCATAAACCCTAATTCTATTCTATCGAGAGCAATCAATTGTAGAAAGAAAAACAAATACTCAAGAACATGTAAGATTTATAAATGTTCGCCCATATCAGACTATATCCTCCCTGCCACCATAGTAATTCACTTGATGGAAAATGTTTTGTAGGAGAAAATTACACACCTATATTCTCTAATATATCTTTCTTTATTATAAGATGGTAATCAAAAAGTCTAAGGACGAATCCCTATTTATAAGATAAATTAGGATAATTTGAATTTTACAAAGACTCCATAACTTATCCCACTTGAAGACTAATTCACCATCAATAACTGTTCTACAGAGACAACAACTCCTCATTCTTCAAAAGAGAAGTCCAATTGAAGTTAAACACAACTTCAATTTCTCGATCTGAATAGTCTTCGTCAACATGTCAACCGAAATCTGACTCACCTAAATCTTCTCAAATTTTAATATTCTATCCTCTAAAGTCAATATGATGAAATAATAATGGACCTATATATGCTTTGTCCTTGCACAATAAAACAAGATTTTTTGCTAAATGAATAGCGTTCTGACTGTCAAAATGCAATATACTATTCCCATACTTGTAACACAATTCTTTCAAAAAGGAATGCGACTATATCATCTCTTTGCTAGTTTCAATTACAACAACATACTCTGCCATACTAGTGGAAAGAACAACTATCTTGTGCAGTTTAGACACTCAACTAATTGTTGTACCACCCAAAGTGTATACATATCTAGTACCATCAATATCTCCTGCCATGTCAGCATTATTTTAGGTTTTTAATGTAATTGGCAAATCTATGAACAAAAATGACTAGATTGAATGTGTTGTAAAAGTCAAGGTGTAACTTGCAAACATTTTTAATTGAGTTGTATTAGGTCTAGGGGTTCGAGAATGGAAGAAGGAAAAAAAGACGCTGTAATTTTGCTAGACTGTCGTTATGACCTTGCTCGAGCGGTAGAAATAAAAACATTGTCGCTAGCCCGTCGCCTTGCCTTTGCTCGAGCGACACACTGTTGCTCGCCTATCGTCCAATTTTTGCTTGAGCGATAGTGTCATCTGAAAAATTTTAATTCGTGTTTTTAAGGCTTTTTGTTCGACCTATTCAATCCTAAACCTACAGTATAAATACCAGCACGCCTCTGAACAATTTTTTTAAGGTTGAACATTGAGAGAACATATACTGCTTCTTATCTACTTTATCAAACTCATCCATAGCTTTCAACCTTTGTTGTTCGATTTGTTCTTGACGGTAAAAAACATCAAACCCACTTAATCCAAATACTAAGCTGCTTACGTCCTAAGCATCTGTCAGAGTTCTGAAGATCAAGAGAAGGTGGAGTTCCAGTTGTTGTTGGAGAATGCAGAGTTCTTCGTTGATTCACAGGAAATGGACAAATTCATAAAGTCGGGAGTTGGTGCAAGAGCACTCAATCCAGGATGGTTTTAAAAATTGCAACTGGGGTACAGGAGCACGCAATCCAGAAGGGTTTTGAAAACTGCGGGTGTGAATTGGTGCATGAGCACGCAATCCAGGAGGATTGTGGGAATTACAGTCAGGAGGTCAGAAAGTACTAGTGGTAGTCGTATCTGATGGACTGTAAGTTCATGTCTGATTAGACAATAATGAGTCAATCTTATCCCTCATGGCTACCTCCAACTTAATTGATTCATCAACTTGTACAACTTCATTCAAAGTTTATGGTTCACTTCATCATTTAATAGAATAATCAATGTTGGAGAGTATCTCTGTAGAGGTCTAGTAGTTTTACAAGATTTTCTATTTGAGTCATATGAATGTTCTAATATACTTTCGGGCTAAATTTTTTCGATTTTCACCATGAGTATTCCCTAATTCAATTAGTGAAAGATTTCAATGGGATCACTTCAAGTTTTTTAATTTTAGGACTTGAGTCTTTAAGGTCTATTCCCAACACGTTCTTATACAAGACAGTTTCATCAAGTGTCACACCATTGCTCTTGATAATGTTTCAAGTTTAATCATCTCAGAAAGAATAACAAACTTGTTATCATCATACCTAATAAAGAAACACATTTTTCATTTAGCATCTAGCTTTCTTCTTGCAGTAGAATTAATGTGAATGTATAAAACACATCCAAACACTTTCAAGTGTGAAAGTTTTAACTCTTTACCACTGCAAACCTTCTCTAGTATTTTGTAGTTCAATAGTGTTAAAGGACCTTTCTTGATCATGTATGTTGAACTGTTGACAGCTCAACCCAGAACATATTTGGTAACCCAACACGTAATCTCATACTTCTAACACATTCATTTAAAGTTCTATTCATCCTCTTAGTCACGTCATTTTGTTGAGATTTTCTTGGAATAGTCTTCTTCATCCCGATTCCATTATCAACACAACACTTTTTGAAATCATCATCTACATACTTTCTCCTATTATTTGACTGATATGATCTGGGATGCGCCATCAATTATCAAGAATTCAAAGCATGTTGGAGAGAGA
>CAIGRH010082291.1:0-11489 GCA_903798295.1 Fraxinus nigra
ATTTTCAAAAATTTTCGAAATTTTACATCCAAAAAAGTGATATCCCATGTAAATTTTCGGATGTAAAATTACATGGGGTATGATTTTTTTGGACGTAAATTTTCGATTGTAAAATTTCTCCCAACTTCTTTGCAAGTTCGATTGTATCCCCCAACGTTAAAGTTCTGCATATGCTCCTGGCATCAAATATGACGGAAATTATCCGATTATTTTCACATTAAAACTTTAGGTTAAGAACCACGGTGTCAAAAAAAAAATGGTGACCATTTAATAGAAAACTATAGATTGGGAGATATTTTATGCAAACTTCCCAAAAATCAATGGAAAGAGGGAAATCACAGCCCAGCTCAAATGACTTGGAATCTTTTGTAGTTTTTGTGTTGTTAATTTACGTGCAATACATAGAACCTCATGGAGTAGGTGGAAAAATGTAAATCCTAAAAAGTAAAAATCGTGAATTAATTATTTCTTACTCCTACTTTTTGTTATCCCCGTGCTTCCCAAGTAAGAATTTCGGGTTCCTAGGAATGTTGATTGTTACGCCTGTGTTTACGAACCATACAACATGATAGTCAATTAAAGCAAAGAGGCATGTAAGGTCTACACTCCATTTCGCATCGTCTCTTTGACACGTGTCTTCCGAAACAATTTGGTCGTACTTTTGAATGACTCGTCATGAATTTTTTATTCGAGACAAAGCCTCACATATATGATGAAGCATGTTTCTCAAGGCAATGGACATCTGCTACAATTGGCCTCTACCACAAGTCTCTTNTTTTTGTGTTGTTAATTTACGTGCAATACATAGAACCTCATGGAGTAGGTGGAAAAATGTAAATCCTAAAAAGTAAAAATCGTGAATTAATTATTTCTTACTCCTACTTTTTGTTATCCCCGTGCTTCCCAAGTAAGAATTTCGGGTTCCTAGGAATGTTGATTGTTACGCCTGTGTTTACGAACCATACAACATGATAGTCAATTAAAGCAAAGAGGCATGTAAGGTCTACACTCCATTTCGCATCGTCTCTTTGACACGTGTCTTCCGAAACAATTTGGTCGTACTTTTGAATGACTCGTCATGAATTTTTTATTCGAGACAAAGCCTCACATATATGATGAAGCATGTTTCTCAAGGCAATGGACATCTGCTACAATTGGCCTCTACCACAAGTCTCTTGGCAAATTGCACACAATACATTTATTGATGATTGATGTGACAACTTTCCAGTGGCGATATTCAGTCAAATCACAATTTATATGCTTATATTTAGGCTATGAAGACCACAAACCTATGATGGTTATGAATTGACATAATCGTAACATTTAGATAAGATCACATGTCAAGCATCTAGAAGAGTCTCTTTTACGTATAAATACTTGGTCTTCAATCCTTTAATGATAATCTTAATTTTAAGCTTGTAATTTCAATTTGGGTAATTTTCTCTTCAACTCAATGCCTATACTTTCGTCTATTTCTCTATCCGTAACATAAACATTATTCATGTAACTTGAGCATAGCATTGCACGCGACCATCACTCCATACCAAAATCATGCATTATATAGTGTAACATAGTGTCCAAGTGTACATGTAATATACCCATGAACGGGAGAAGAATTGATATCTGTTAATAGCTGGATTTCAATGTCAACATTGACGATTTGCTTTTCCGTAATAATTTTCAAAATTTAAATTGACTCGCATATAACATCAAGATTTAGATAAATTTATTATTTGGTATTCTTATTCTTTTAATCGTTTGACCGGTTATTACCCAAATTTTTTATTTTTTATTTTAAATAAAAACGACCAAATGGGAAAACGGATATTGAATTCGTTGGAAGAGTGAAGGAGAAAACAAATGCTATAGAACACTCAAAGAATTTTATGATGTTAACTTTTCATTAATTTATGCAAAATACCTTTATGAGGCTTGTTGATTGAGAATAATCCTTTAAATATGGTAGGAATATTCTATATTCTTCAAATTAAAGGTCACACAGGATCCTGATTAGGATTCCTTGTGTACGAATCTTGCTGTTCTTTGTTAATTTTAGCATTAAATTGCATTTGAAGTTACTAAATCTAGGTCATTTCGTACCACGACCAAGTTTGTTAGACTCTTTCTTTCGAATAATTTAGTGCCATACGAGAATACAGTGAACCTGTGCTCAAAGCCATTTTCGTATCCCGACCAAGTTTACCAGGCTCTTCCCAATAAATAATTTACAATTATTCCTCTTGTACAGAAGAAGAAGCAATAGAAATTGATCAGGATAGACACAAACAGTGGATCCACCGTGTATTTAAAAAATAAACAGGCGCGAGACCCACGTGCGAGTCTATTCTGGTGAGTTTTTGTTGCTTCTTCCTCTGTACGAGAAGCACTACTGAATAATTTAATGTCACACACAGAATACAATGAACGCGTACTCAATAACGTGAGACTTTAAGCTCAAGGCAATTTTTGTAGCTTGACCAAGTTCACGAGGAAATAAATTATTTCCACACGCGAGAATACAATGAATATATGCTTAATAACATTAAACTTTACGCTCAACGGATAAAGTTATACATTCGATTCAGGAGTTGAGAACCGTATAATAACTCATATATTTTAAAAAAAATGTGGAATTTGATGCGTGTTACAGGTGCAATGGAAATAAAAGAAGTAATTATTAATGAGAAATGAATGAAATTACCGTATTGACAACTACAGAAAATGTAAATGTAGACACTTATTATTATACCAGATAAAAACAAATAAATGGAATTGAATTGCTTGGGGCGCTATATATTTATTAGACAAAGAAAATAAAAAGCAGAAAATGAGATTTTTTGCGAAATTATTTCAGCTAAATTAAAGAGATATTTAGGCTATCAAAGAATGGAAAATAATTTCTTTTGTAATTCTTTGAAGTTTAATTATATTGTTGGACTTGAACCCTAGATTTAATGAAATGTGCTCCCAGGATTTGTATTGAAAACGCATTTGTGAAATGCGACTTTATTAGTTAAAGAGTTTTTTACTGGATTGAGACACGTGGCTCCATCTTAGCCGTTGATTGCTGATTTTGGAAGGCTCCATGACTTTGTTTCTTGAGTGTCGTTTCACCTGGCACGGGCTAGGATTGGTTTTTATTCTTCTCTTGTCGATTGGTTTTGAAGCAGATTGAGAATTCTCTCATATTGCGAGGGTTTTATTTTTTGAATCTTCATCTTTCAAAGTTCTAATTTGAGAATTGAGATTTGTAATACTTAGCCACTGATATGTGATACGCCGAGTGAATATTTTGAGATAATAAGTGGGTTCTTTTGAGCTGTTTTGAAAGGGTTTTTGAGAAGTTTCTTGGTGATTCTTCATAGATCTCCTATTGTTCTTGAGAGATGAGTGTTCCGGTGTTATCTCTATGTATTGCTTAAATGTTTGTAACTTTTGCTGCCATTTTGGACTATTTAGTGCAACAAAACATAATCTAATTTATTGGATGATAGTGGGGGATGTAGACGTTGGTTGTGGTCATGGGCGGAGATAGGGGTGGGCCGTAGCCCACCCTTGCCCAAGCCCAACCTATGTTAAAAAATAATAAATAAATAAATAAATAAATTGGTTGAAGACAGACGCCAGTCCACTGTCACGGCCCAAACTAATAGGCAATAGCCCAATTTCCCTCCACCCTCAATTTGAGAAACTCAATTTCATCCAAGTCCAACCCTCTCTCACTCACTTTACCTAAACTAAACTCCCCAAACTCTCTCACTCTCGTGACCTTCTCCTGCTGCCATGCTCCAGCTTCGTCTAAGTTCTGACCGTCTCCGCCACTGTTGCGGCTGCCGATTGCCGATCGCCTCCGTCTGCGTCACACCGCCAAAAAATTAAGGAGTTTTCAAAATGAGAAAAAAAAAATAAAAAGGAATAATTGAAAATTTTTTATTTTGTCTGGTACACGGAGCACTAGTAATGCATTTTGTAGCTTCGATTTTGATTGGCAAATGGCAAGGGAGGAAAGGGAGGGAATATTTGGAGTTCTATGTCGGTTATAACGCCCTTTGATTTTGAGTTAATTAACAAAATGACATTCTGCAGTTATTATTTTATTTCTGAAAATTCTGGTGCTGAAGTGTATGTGAGAGTGAAACAGGTCATTTCTTGTCTTTTTCCACTTATTACAAAAATTATATTCGTTTTTTTGTGATTATTATTAATAAGCAGATCTTGTGAAACATTATTATTATTAGTTATAAAAAGCGTACAAACTGCATCATATTTTAATTACAATAAAAAATTTCAATTTTTGTGCTCACATTACAATTTTTAAGTCGTATTATTATTATTATTATTATTATTATTTCGTTAATTATCATATCTCGTCATTAAATTTTAGTTCAATATGTCTATTGAGAGAGCGGTTTTTTTGCCCATCATATTTTTTAAAATAATAAATAAGAACGATTTTCCCTCATTTCAAAACATAAATAAAAATTAAAAAATTAAAATACAGTTAAAATATGATAAACTAATGAATGATGTGCTTTTCAATAAATATAATTTCATTTCAACTGTTTTTCTTTCTTTTTTTTAATCACACATTTTTCAATAAAATAATATTACACTTAAATCCACAATTTTCTTAATTTTTTCCACATATTCTCTATCAATTTACTATTTCAAAATGTATGGAAAAAAAAATGGGGGATCTAAGCTCTAGGTACGCCGATTGGGCTGATCCAATTATGTGGAATTGGAATTGATCCACTTGGATCGAGGTCCAACATAATTATACGCTTCTATTCTAGCTGGGTTCTGCCCAAAACCTGCCGAATGCAGTTTGTTATCTTTCTTGTTCCTTGAACGATTCTTTCGCTGTTCTTCAACTCAAATTCACAAGCCTCTCGGAACACAGTTATGGAGGCTGTTTCCTCGTTTTCTGGAAATGGGTTTCGTCCCATTTTCTGAATCGCCTCAACTCGTACCATCAAGAACTATCGTCCCGCCACCACCACCCCAGTTGCCACTGCTGCTAATCCTACGAGTACTACTAAACACAGTGAAATTCAAAGTAGTCCCATATATGACGCTGAACAAATCTTGGAATAGCGTTTCAGTTTCGTCCAAGATAAGACAATCTGCATTTCTCGACATTCACCAGTCCACTGACTTGGTCTCTGCTCTTTTGAGGTTCTCTCTTTCTTTTATTTATATGTACTCACTTGAACTTAGACATAGCTACTTATGAATATATTTTATATATCATGTGCTTGAATACTCCTCTTTTGCTCGACTGCAAAATTTCACCATGCCCTGCCGAGTTCTCAGTCCTCTATTTATTTGGAAATTAAACTAGAACTTGTAGAATTCAGTTGATTGACATGTTATAAACTTGGAAAATTCAGTTCTTGAAATGTCTATTATATAGTACTAATAAAATAATGTTATCTATCATTCGTAGATATCATTACTTGTTAGGTGGCAATAGGTCCCCGACTCCATTGGACAATGAATCGGGGACCTATTGCCATCTAACCGGTGATGCATTCCTACTAATATCTAGTGTAAAGTGTATATGATTCTTGGGTTCCACGTCTTTCAAACGGGAACCATATCAATCTGTAAAGCCTACCACACCACACTACAATTAGCTCCTAAGTTTATACTAATTACAACTATTTTCCACCTATGTAGATAACTATATTTAGCATGAATTTAAAATTCGCTTGCGCGTAAAGGAAATTTATCACCATCGTGTCATTTTGAGTTCAAACAGATTTTCATTGGCGCAACCACTGATAGTATGTGAAAATGCGGATCATGGAAAAACAAAAGCTAATCGCTGGTCTTGGAATTTTTCTTCATTTAATTGAGGGAAATTTATATTATAAACTAGCCACGATAGCAGTTGACAATGAGACTATTTGTTGCTGCTGGTCATTTTCAGATGAGAATTCTTGTTCAAGCTTTATTTTGAAATCAACAGGAGAAGCTTTCCACTAGTTTCTCTTAAAGCCACTGTGATTTTTCGTCTTTTTATTACTTTCTTCTCTATCTACAGGGTTCATCTGGTTTGAAAACAACTTTTGGTTGAATTTGATTGATTCCTTTTAACGACAGCATCGAGTCAACTGTAGTATTTGTTCCTGGAAAAAAGTATGTTATTCGCAATGGGGACCTGTTCAAAGATGACATAATAGATTCTGGTTATTAGGATGGTTTTCAACACGTTTAATTTAGTTTTACGTGCAATGTGGCCCATTGACACCAGTCTTCTTTTGCAGGACCTATCTTCTTCTTTAGCCCCTGTTTGTCTCCCATTATGGGAGAAATAATGGAGTTTTGAATAGTATTTTTTGGGGAATGTTTGGTTAAAATTTAAAGAAACTTTATTGGTTTGTATGTAGAATATTTTATTGGGTGAATATGTGGTGGAGAAATGATAATGTAGCAAACAATTTAGCTCCTGTTTGTTTCTAATTATTTGATGCACAGAATCAATTTTATGACTGTCCAGCAAATGGGCCCCATTTATGATATTGAAAGTCAAACAAGGTGTGTTGCCTCCTCTTGCAACGGTCAGAAAAGCAATGAAAATCAAGCACAAAATCAGAAACAGACATGCCCTTAATTTTTAAAGGATGACAAACACCCTTAGGGTGTGTTTGGTGTGGCTTAAAATTTAATTAAAATTGAAAATATAGTCGTTATTGGATCCCACTCGTCTAAATAAAAGTCAACAATAACGATTATTTTTTCAATTTTAATCCGATTTTAATCTCTACCGAACACGCCCTTAATGTATCACCTTGGTTAAACCGGTGCCCATTTAGAAGCATTTTTCATGTACAATATGTTGAGATATAGCAAGAAATCCACATGCAAGGTCCTTCGCGAAGAGATTTTTCATATTTTTAATTGCAGGTGGATTTCTCAAAGATGCATATGTTGTCTTTGTAGATTCAAGAACAAACCACTTGTATTTTTTATTTTTTTTTTGAAGAAATATTTCATATGGCCATATATCGTTATATTGAGCAACCTGATAAGAAGGCATTGCTTCTTCACTTGCTACAATGGATGCCTGGTCAAGGCTATGCTGTTGATTCATCTACGAGAGGTTTGATTCTCAAAAGTTCCCACTTGTTTGGTCGCGAACTTATCAGTTATCGTGGAATTATTGTCCAGGCAGTATACGGTGTTGAAAAATGAATCTTGCAAGGGGAAGACAAAATGAATCCGAACACATAATGCAGGTATACATAAGACTTGCTACTACTTGGTACATTTATACTGAAAAACGTCGTATACTTATATGACTGATAAATGTTGGCATGCTTTCTATCAATAAATGACTTTTACCCTGAAGATGACTTGACTTGCATCCTATATTTATTTAATATTTTTTCCTGTGCAATTGTGAATAATTGCTCATTTAAGATGTCTTGCGTGGAGAAAGAAATTCGTGTAAGAAAATTATATGTTGACTAACAATGACAACTTGGGTCAATGATCAGCAACATCTGGGATGTCCACGGGATAGTTATGTATTCTATCTGACCATGCATTTCTTATCTTGGGATTTAAATCTGACATGCATTCCCAAATTGCACTGTTACATTTAAATCCACTCCCAAAAGCAATTTGCCAGACCCTATTTCTCCTGTTGACCCTGCCTTTTGCCTCCAGGTAGCTTAGCTCGTACCAAACAGAGGATGATGAAGTGTTACCAAAGCGATAAAGTGTCATCCTCGAGGCTTCTCCATCTTCTTTAGTCAGCCTTAGCTTTTCCTCAATAGTGTCGATGACTGCCCTTCCTCCAGCATGTATACAGAAATGGTCGAATGCCTTCTTGAAGTTAGGTACATATATCTCCTTTTTCCTTGCTGAAGTTGAAAATTTTCTATGAATTACTGAGAATCCATAGTGGATCTGTTCAGAGTATGGTAAAACGCATGGACCCAACTCTGTTATATTTATTTTCAAAGCATTTCCTGCCACACGTAGAAGTTCTCTTGATAGTGAAACTCCCATGTACCCGGATTCATCATTTTCCTGGAAAACAGACTGGTAAGATTGATCATCTGATCCCGTGTGTGTTCTTAACAGATGTCGAAGTTTGTATTTCGCTCTTCTTTTGTCGTGTTTCTTATTGGACAACAAGATAGCGACTCCTCCCATTCGGAATAGCGAATTGGCCAGAAGCATGGACTTCACTTTACCGTTATAACCATTTGGAGTCACTGCTTCCATGCTAAGAACCAAAGCCAATGAGTTCCGGTGGACTTTCAGGAGGTCTTTGGCTAAACTAATAGCCACGAGTCCTGCACTGCACCCCATTCCACTGAGGCTAATGCTCTTTACATTACTCCTAAATCCAAATTTGTTTATGATCCTCGCTGTAATGGATGGTGTAGGGCAGAAAATACTACAATTGGATACAAGTATGTCGATGTTTTTGGGATTTATGTTGTGTTTGCTGAAGAGATCCTTCACCACCGTGAAAAGAACGGTTTCAGTTTCTTCTTGACTTGGGTTGAGAGAATAATCCGGTGGAATTTGGTGCAGAGAAAGTGGAAAGCCGGCCTCACATCCAATGCCCATTCTTTCTGCCACTTTATTCGAGAAATCTATCGCATCTCTCTCATGAAGGCCACAGATTTCGAGGTGTTCGATGAAATTGGAAGTTGAGACTCGCAAGTCGTCTGGTGGTTGATAACAAGAGAAATCTATAAGATAAATGCAAGCAGACCTACAAGAAAAGAAGTAAACAATCAAGAGCAAAGCAGTTGCTGCCAAGAGATGAAAATAAGCAAAAAAGAATGAATTGTCGGAGTCTTGTAACGGGACCTCCATTTCTGAACTCAAGAAGCTTTGATTCGAGTTAGTTCAAGAATCAGGTTGATTTGCATTATATTTTTTTTTTCTGTTATTTGGTAGATGCTCCAATTTTACAAGAAATTGAAACCTCAGTTTTTGCTCACGAATATTGCATGTTCCAACTTCATTTGCTTGCTTCTTGAGTCTATAATGTTTGTTTTTGCGTTTAGTAAACATACGCTTCTCACTTGGTAAGCCTATTAGAATTTGAATTTTTGAGTAACTTTCCACGATTTTAAAGATGAGTTGTATGCAATATGCTTGTATAATGGTATTAGAGCAAGCATCTTTTTGGGATAGCGCCCAACGCAGATAGAGCGATATATTAATTTGAGGAAATTGTCCAAATAAACAAGTGCTTAGATTCTTCATGTTGAATTGTAGTTTACTATTGAAATAGAAATAACTCGTGTAATCTTTATTACTTGATTATATGTCGAATATTTTCCAATTATTTACTATGTTGAAATACATGAATATTGTTGACCTTAAAAAACGAACTCAACAGATGCTAGGCCCACTCGTGCATACGGGAGCTAGGTCGTAACATTCCTTGCACGTAGGCCGTCACTAGCTGAGGAGCCTCGGACCTAGGAGGGCGCCTCGGAATGAAGGGTCCCGGAATTACATGGACCTCGTTCTACCTAGAGGGCGGCTCGATGGCTTGGTTGGATCGGGTCCCACGGCTTAGTTAAGATGGCCACATGGCAGTACCTAGTAACGAGTCATAACAATAGTCCCTCAAGTTCACGTGTGATTATTTATGTCTTACGTGTACTTCAACAATAATGGTTATCAAACATGGACTAATTCTTAAAAAATGGGTACACACTATTATCTAACGTGCTCAGTGACAAACTCTTTCAAAATTAAATAATCGAAGACTAAAATATTACAATTATGAATAAAAAGAAATAAAATCAATTGACTTGAAAATTAGAAAGTGGGCTCGTAACATTCCTTTCTTCTCGAAAACGCCCTTGATTTCAAGGGTAGGTTTGGAAAATAATTTGACACTTTTTTTTTGCTTCCAAATCATGCAATAGTATGATAGTAGGTTGGCATGTCTCTCAGTTGCAATCCAACATAGCGACGACAACGAATTCAGGACTTGACAAGAAAAATTTTGAGTTGGGCTATTGTGTGTTGGAATAAAAAAACAGAAGGAAAATTTAAAAAGTGCTGGGGCACAGCTCTCCTAAATACGCCCCTGTATAGTGATGTTCATCTTGAACTAGCGATGGCTAGTGAGTTCAAGGTGGGTGTAGGACCGTGGAGCACGGTGATAGTACAATTGCAAAGTTCTGGAACTCGAATCCCACGTCGAAAGTATTTGACTTTTTGTGTGGAGGTTTATATAGTATTGAGTTTTCAAACTTTAAACTGATTTAACTTCTTGAAGTATGGTTCTCCATGATCTCAGAGTTAGGCATGGAGTTGTCGATTGAGCAACGAATGAAATAATTGGAGAAAATAGTGATTTTTTGTCTGATTGATAAAAAAAAATTCCGTGTGAAAAATTATTTGAAGAGTTAGAAGCCACGTTGTAATTTGTATCGGACAGACATAGATATCTGGTATACATTTAAAAATTCAGGGGTCTTGAAGCATGAACGAAGATTGCAGATTTCATTGAAACTCGTGTGGATATTGAAAATGGTGATGCCATGTTTCCAACCCTCGAACGATTTTATATTTTAGAACTAGTATATACTATATATAATTTTAACCTACATGGTTATTTAAGCAAAAATCAATAGACGTAAAAAAGCGAAAACTTCTTAAAATATATACAACTAGAAAAAGGCCAACGTCATTTAACTCCAAATTATTAAAAAAAGGAAGCTGATACGAATTGTTCTTATCGAGATAATGAAATAAATAATTATTTCCACCATTTCATTATTTTGCACCCTTAGATAAGAGTTAATAGCCATTTGTTTGATAACCATACTTTTAAAATTCTTTATATATATATTCATTTTCAACTTTATATTCAAGCAATAAAATATTGTGTACGTAAATTTAAAATTTTTTCTTATTTTTTAATCACACGTTCTTCTAAAAAACACTATTCAAAACCCTTCTCTCTCTCTCTCTCTTCCTGTAAATAATGGTCACCAAAGAAGGGCATAATAAAAGATAGTCCCACTAATTCTCGAAAAATATTACGTAACCTTGTAGATATCACAACTAATTTAATTTGACAATTTTGAATCCAATTTAACTATCACAACTTTTATCTTTAAATCATGTTATTTTAAATAAATCATGTAAAACGAGTCTTTTAAATTAAGCCGTAGTTAAGTTTAATTTAGATAAAAAATAAATTTTTAGTAGATTTTGATAAAAATTAATGAAATATATGGTTGAAAAATTGTAGATCTTATAAAATACGTGGTAAAAATTAATTATTGATTTTAATTTTAATTTTAATTAATTTTTCAACTAAATCAAATTGAAAATATTAGGGTATGTTCTTTGTCAATTTTCAATTTTGAGTTTTTAATTTATTTTGAATTTTGTGTTTTGAGTGTCTACTTTGAGATTATTGAAAACGCGTTCTTTTTGTTATTTTAAAAAATTGTTTTAAAAAAAAAAAAAAAAGTTTTGGCTTGATT
>CAIGRH010082296.1:0-37714 GCA_903798295.1 Fraxinus nigra
CCATTTTTTGGGGTCAACACAATTAATGAATGTTATTTATACGCTGTAAAAGGCCAATTTCTTGTAGTACCCTAAAAACTGTTTTCTCGTTTTACAGTACAACAATCAATAATTAGGATTGGGTCTCCAATCTTATAGGTAAGTGCGAAAATGATTCACAACCTTTAAAAGCGTAATTTTGACTCCCCAAACCTTGTGCAATTGGCGATGAAAATTGACGATGTAGACTTTCAAGTCACGTAGGGACTCAATTTCTTATGTTAAATAGGTTCGTGAGTTAAAAGTTAAAACCTCATGTTACGAGGTTGGGAACCATTTTCACACTATCTATATAGTTGAGGAGTCGTTTTTCACATTTCCTAAAAAGGTTAGGGGCTCCGACGTAATTTTGTCTGTAGATAATTATAACTTCCCCATAGACTTCCCGCGTCAAAGCCAAGAAGTATACCAAAAAAAATCTCTCTCTGTTTGGAAGTTTGTGAGTGTCTTTCTCCGGCTTCACCTCGGAGAGATAATTTTCGATTTGATTATATGCTTTTCTTTGATTTGTAATGACTTTTATGAATTTTGCAGGTGGCCAGGAAATAGGCATGGGGGTTGAAAACGCAGGAGGCGGCTCGGAAATCACGAAGAGGAAGAGAGGATGTTCATGTACAAAGGACGATTTTCTCCCCGAGGAGTCGTTTCAGAGCTGGGGTAATTACGTAAATGCGGTGAAACATGTGCCTGAACGACTGGTAGATCGGGTACTTTCCCGGTCGAAGGATGTGGCTGAGCTGCAGGTGAAGAAACGGAGCGAACACGATATGAAGAAGACACTATCATGGTGGGACTTGATATGGTTCGGTATGGGAGCCGTCATTGGGGCCGGAATTTTTGTGCTCACAGGCCAGGAAGCACGTGAAGGAGCTGGCCCTGCCGTCGTACTCTCCTACGCCATCTCCGGCGTTTCTGCCTTGCTCTCCGTCTTCTGCTACACGGAGTTTGCGGTTGAAATCCCAGTGGCAGGTACTCGTACAATAGGTGCATGTTTGCTGCACATAATATGTGAACTAATTTCACCTGACGCTAGCATCAATAGTATTAAAATATTAATTTATATGATACTAATAAGACATTAAAAAATAAGTTTAATTGAGAGTTGAATTACTTAATTCAATTCAACTCTCAATTGAATATATCACACAGCGTTACCTAAATAGATATTTAACACTAGCCAGTAACAATTAAAATTGAAAATATGACCGTTATTGGGTATCACTCGTCCAATAAAAGTCAACAATAACGACTAATTTTTCAATTTTAATCTGATTTTAATCTCTACCAAACAGACTCTAGATAACATTATTCTTCACTTGTACAACAAACAAGTCTAACGAAATTCAAATAATTTTTTAACTTTTCAACCACAGATAAGTGTGTTACTAACCAATATTTATCAAAGTTTTATCAACTTTTATAAAAATTCGCTAAAAATCAAAACAAAACATGGGTAAGGGTATTACTTACCAATGTTATACAATTCGAACAAACATGGATTAGTAAAACAGTAACGACCAACAATGGGAGAGTTAAACAGTAGGTTAAAATTTGATTATATAGATTTTAAACCCCGATTATTTTATGTTTGGTTGAAGTGTTGAACTGATTTTCCTTTGACCAAGTTTCATCTTATTTTCTCTGTCATTCTAAAGACTAAGGTTCCGTTTGGTTGGTTTGTATTTCATTTTACAATTTTGAATTTTAAGTTCATATTCAGTTTTAAAATTACTAAAAATGCGGTTGATTTGCTATTTTGAAAAATTATTTCTTAAAACAGAAAAATAAAAAATATGTTTGGTTTTAAATTTTGAAAAATTGTTTTATGACATTTAATCTCATGAAATTTGATTATTCAGAAAAAAATAGCTACAAAATTAAAATAAAATAAAAATTAATGACGTTTCAGTTAAATATATTTTTAAAATTTTTATGTAAATAATCGTTAAGAGCTTGAATTATTTTTATTTTTCTATAAATTTTTATAATTTTTATTTTTTGAATTTTTTTTTTTAGAATTTATCAATTTTATTTTTTTCATTTAGTTTTCTTAAATTTTACTTTATTAAAATTTTATTAGTCAGGATTTCTATTTTTATTTTTAAATTTATTTCACTAAATTTTTCTTCAAACACTTGTTTTTCATTTTTGAGTATTTTCAGAATTTTCACTGAAAATACTCAAAACGCTAAAATACGTTTTAAGTTTTATGTTAGCCTTTGTTTGAGTCCCATCATTTTTTTTTTTGTTTGAAAAAAATGCATTATTGAATAATGTTTTGACCCAATTTCAATTACACATTTTTTAATAAAAAAATATTCCACGCAAATCCAAAAAATTTCCTCATTTTTTAACCACACATTTTCCATCAATACATTATTCAAAAATGTATTTTATTTATTTATTTTACAAAAATGGGGTTCAAACAAGTTCTTATAATTTTATCCTTATTTTTGAAAATGCAATTTCAAAAATATCAAACTAAACAAGTTTTCAATGTTTTAAAAATTGAAAACTGCAAAGAAAACTATAATTTTTTTAATTTTTTTTATTGATTTTAGGACTGTTCCAACCTCCAAGCAATAGATTTAGTAGCACCATTTAAATTTATACTGACAAATGCTAAACTACTGCTAAGCATAGCAGAAAAATCAATGCCTTAGTCAAATATACACAATTATCTTTTGGTACGAGCAAGAACGATTAGTCAAATATAAAAGAAAAATGTTATGGGTACAGTGTCGGGTGTCCCACCAGCACCCCCACCAATAGGGGGTGTCGGGTGTCTATTATGGACACCCCTATGTATACAATTATACAAATGTCTTTCGGTAAAGCAATGACGTCTTGTCACGTGATCATCGCAATATAAAAGGAACTGATTGGTTTTATCCTGATTCATGTCCAAAGAATCCCACTAATTTGCAATGATATTTTCCTCGAAGGGGTCACATCTAGTATGGACGCCATTGTTGAATTTAATAAGTGATCAGTTCAATAGAGGCAGGCAGGGAGCATCAGATATATTGACTCTTGAGTCAATACTCTCTTTTTCATATTGTATTGGAATTAAGATTTATTGGTTCATTGGTCTTGAAAAAGAAATAAGTACCGAAGAGAATATAATTCTAATAAAAGTTACCTTACTATAAAAGTGACATAAAATTTATATTTGATATAGATAAAGTAACTTAAAAATAAATTTGAATTGCTTTTAATCACAACCAAGCTATGATACACCGACACGAATATGTATGTTCGACACGATATGTGTCAAATGCACCGACAAACGATTTTTAAAAAAAGTATGGACACAACACATTGATTCAATTCTTAAAAATTCTTTATTTATATAGTATAAATTTAGTTTAATAATTGTTATTAAATTTTCTTGTTGAAATCTTATAAACATGAGTCTTTATTTGTTACTTGCTAATAATTTTGAATTAACCATATATAATATTTCTATTATAAAAAAAATGATTACGGTAGAGTGTTCGAGAAGTGTTGATATCGACTCGTGTCTGACGGACACGCTACCCTAATTGAAGTATCCGTGCTACAGAGTCAAAGACCATAANTGATACGATAATTAAAATCTTTTAAGATTCTCATTTATATAGTACAAATTTAATTTTATATTTGTTATTAATTTATCTTATTGAAATCTTTTAAATATGAGTACCTATTTGTTACTTACTAATAAATTTGAGTTATCAATAAATAATATTTCTAATATAAAAAGAACAATGATTAAAGTAGAGTATCTGATGAGTGTCGGTATTGACTTGTGTTCGACATGTATCGAACATACTTGAACTGTCTATGCTAAAGAACAACCACATTTTTGTAGTGTATATTTAAAATTGTCCCGGTGTCGACTTTACAGGTGGTTCATTTGCCTACTTGAGAGTGGAGCTAGGCGACTTTATGGCCTTCATTGCCGCCGGAAACATCCTTCTTGAGTATGTTATTCGTGGTGCTGCTGTGGCGCGTTCATGGACTGCTAATTTTGCCACTCTATGCAATAAGGATGCTGCCGATTTTTGAATCCCAGCCCATGGTCTAGCCGATGGCTACAACGAACTTGACCCCATTGCTGTTGGTATCCTTGCAATCATTTGCATCGTTGCAGTTCTAAGCACAAAGGGATCGTCTCGTCTCAACTACATTGCCTCAGTAGTGCACATTGTCGTGATTATCTTCATCGTAATCTGTGGCCTAATCAAAGCTGACACCAAGAATTACTCGAACTTTACACCGTTTGGTGCACGAGGTATCTTTAAATCTTCGGCAGTGTTGTTTTTTGCCTACATTGGCTTTGACGCTGTTTCGACAATGGCTGAGGAAACTAAGAATCCGGCCAGAGATATCCCCATTGGCCTCGTGGGCTCGATGGTGATCACCACTGCCCTATATTGCGTGTTGGCAGTAACTCTATGCCTAATGCAGCCATATGGATCAATTGATGTTGATGCTCCATATGCAAAGGCATTTGAAGCTGTAGGGTGGGGATGGGCTCAGTACGTTGTTGCTGCCGGAGCATTGAAGGCAATGACATCGGTGTTGCTAGTCAGTGCTGTGGGCCAAGCTCGGTACTTAACCCATATCTCTCGAACACATATGTTGCCTCCATGGTTTGCCAAAGTTCATCCAAAGACAGGAACACCAATAAATGCCACAATAGTCATGCTTGCTGCTACTGCAGTCATTGCCTTTTTCACAGAACTTCATATTCTATCCAATCTCCTCTCAATCTCCACACTGTTTATCTTCATGCTTGTGGCTGTTGCCCTTCTCGTTCGTTGCTACTATGTTAGTGATCAAACTACCATAGAAAATCGGAACAAACTTATCGTATTCCTTTTGCTTATCATTGGATCCTCAATTGCTACTGCTACATATTGGGGTGCTAGTAAAAATGGTTGGATTGCATACTGCATAACCATACCTATATGGCTATTAGCCACATTTGGGCTTTGTCTTTTCGTCCCCCATGCTCGGGATCCTAAGCTCTGGGGAGTTCCATTGGTACCTTGGAGCTACTATGTTAGTGATCAAACTACCATAGAAAATCGGAACAAACTTATCGTATTCCTTTTGCTTATCATTGGATCCTCAATTGCTACTGCTACATATTGGGGTGCTAGTAAAAATGGTTGGACTGCATACTGCATAACCATACCTATATGGCTATTAGCCACATTTGGGCTTTGTCTTTTCGTCCCCCATGCTCGGGATCCTAAGCTCTGGGGAGTTCCATTGGTACCTTGGCTACCATCAGCATCAATTGCCATTAACATTTTTCTTCTTGGGTCAATAGACAAAGATTCATTTATAAGATTCTCAGTTTGGACTGCTTTCCTCTTGGTATACTATTTCTTATTCGGATTGCATGCATCATATGATACGGCAAAGGAATTCGAACGGAAAGCAATTCAAGACGGCACGTGGACGAAGACTGAAGAGGGAAATGTGCCATCAGTTACATAATCTGGCATTGATATAGCTGAAGACGGTAGAATCGATCCTGTATCATCTATTGTCTAGAATAATTTCATATTATTGGAATGACAAGTGTGCAGCTTTTATTACTGTATTTTTACTTGCATTTGTATTTCCCACCGGCTTAACAAGGCGTGTTGTAATCCATGTTGCATAAACTCGTCTTTACTTGTTGTCATGTACAAATCACCATTTCAATATTATGGTCTCGTGTGATTGTATGTAAAAGTTATTTTCAATAAAACTATTTCAATTTCAGGTTCATATATAGTACGTATATTAAGAATTGATTGGCTTCAATCTTAAAATTTTGTTGAGAACCAGTGTTTGTACTCTGTTTATGTCTATCTTTTCAAAAATGGCCCAAGCATTACACGAGGTAGAAAGTTAGCTAAGTGCGTTCGATTTATTGCATGCGGCCAGTTTTCAATATATATATTTATGAACTTTTTTTTTGCCTGTAATTAATAACATTATCTTAATAATTAAAGATAACGAATGATTTTTTAGTTAGGAATATTAAATACACAAATTGTTTAACAAGTTTAATTTATCAAAGAAAATTTCATTTATAAATAAATTAGTAAAAATATTAAATTAAATACTAAATGAGTATTATGTCGCTAACAAAGTTAACAATTAAAAAATAAATTATAAGTCAAATATAATATAAAAAAGAAGGAAAACATATATTTCTTATATATAATTATCATATAAACAGATTAAACTTATGTGAGTGACAAATTTTAATTAATGATTATTTGCATCATTAATTTTTTATTATTGTATCCGAAAAGGCATACATTTTTTTTTTGTGTACAATTCATTCTTCAACTTATTTTCAATCATACATTTTTTAATAAAATAATATTTTTCATCACATCAATAATTTTTCCTTCTTTTTTAACCACACATTATATATCAATCTACTATTCCAAAATACATTTTTTTAAAATAATGTGGCTCAAATACACCCTAAGTTTAGTTAGACAGAATGCTTAAATTGAAATGAAATGAAAGTTAAGTGACTAATTTAGACAAAATGAAAAGTCGAACGATGAAAATGAAACCATGAAATAAGTTGGGTGACCAATAGTGTCCCAATTCGCTTTTTTTCTTTTCTTCCCCTTCTTCTCCATCACCTTCTGTTCAATCACAGAAAACCCTTGCACTGATACCTCCAAATCAGTACAAACCCTATTTCAAACTCATATATTTGCACACATATACACTAATTATTTTATACTATAATTATGGATGAAGGAGAAGGGGGTTTAAGCTTCGACTTCGAGGGGGGCCTAGATACGGGCCTGACACAACCCACAGCATCTGTACCCGCAACCCATTCATCGGCGGACCCGATCACCGCCTCGGCGGCAGCCTCCAATGCCAACAATTCGTCAGCCGCCCAAGTTCAGGCGGTTCAGGCGGCGGATGGGCTGGGAGGGGGCAGGCGGAGCTTCCGGCAGACGGTGTGCAGACACTGGTTGCGATCGCTTTGCATGAAGGGTGACGCCTGTGGATTTCTCCATCAGTACGACAAGTCACGGATGCCCATCTGTAGGTTCTTCCGCCTCTATGGGGAGTGCCGTGAGCAGGACTGTGTGTATAAACACACAAACGAGGATATCAAAGAATGCAATATGTATGTATACATGAAGTTTTTCCCGTATTTTTGGTTTTTGTGGGGATTTGTATGTGTGCGCGTGTTCTTGACGATGGTACTGAGCAAGGTTCGACCTTCTAAGCACTTGTTTTGTAATGTGATGGGGTTGGTTTGGCTGCAATGAATGTCTTTTATGTTTAAGATTATGAAAAAAATTAACGATTATCGGATATGCAAGTGTCATGGGATTTGGTTTTATAAATGAATTTGGCCTGGCATTATGAGGATTTAATGGGTTGTTAAGGTAATTGGTTACGGCAATGTCGAGTGAACTACTCAATTTTTCCCACTTCCTCTGGATATTGTTTCCCTCTGCCCATTGGATGAATAGTTGTCCTTCCACAAGATGAATGCTCTGGAAGGATATATAAGCAGATAATAGATATATTGGTACATTATTGTCTTTGGGTCATTGAAAAAAATATTGATTTTCCTACATAAAACGAATTGAACAAGTTTTCTTCGTATATGATATATCATGTTTTGTGTGTGTATATCAGGTATTTTCATCTTCTCATGCATGATAAAAGTTTTTACTAGGATTTATGTATACATATAATTATGAAATGCTACTCCCAACAATATTGGGAACTCATTTGAAAGTTTAATTAACGCTTTTCGTACTCAATATTATGCTAAATTTGTTATTCTGTCTCGATATCTTTGATGGTTAAAAAAAAGAAAAATAATTGCACCAGAATGTCTTATCATCTATCATCTGTCTGTTTTCTGATTGGAGGCTCTATATTATAGGTATAAATTGGGATTTTGTCCAAACGGTCCTGATTGTCGGTATAGGCACGCAAAGCTGCCAGGACCTCCACCTCCCGTGGAAGAAGTTCTTCAGAAGATTCAGCAGTTGACATCCTACAACTATGGGAACTCAAACAGGTTTCAAAACCGTAATGCTAATTACGCCCACCAGACAGAAAAACCACAGTTCCAACAAGGGCTCAACGGGGCGAATCAGGTTGGAAATACGACCATGATAGAGTCCTCTAATGTGCATCAGCAACAAAATCAACAGTCTCATCAGCAGGTCAGCCAGGCTCAAATACAGAATCTTCCTAATGGCCAGCAAAATCAAGCTAGTAGGACAGCAACATCCTTGCCCCAAGGAACATCTAGGTGTGTTCAGAGTAACAAGGTCTTTAATTAGGTTGCGTGAACAGTTCATGTATTTATTTGTGGATGTTACTTTGAGAGATCTGTCCTGCGTCGACTGTAATTAGTGTCTTTAAAGCCTACATAGTTGTTTCTTCGTCTTTAATTTGACATTTGTTTTCTCATAATTCCACATTTGTTTTCTCAATCAATGTATATTAGCTTTTCTTATGCTCTTTTGCTCTTCCATATTATAACCTTGTTTACACGATCTAGCACTGGATTGAATGAGCGGTTAAAAAATGTACTGGACCTCAAGTCTACTTGGAATAAGGCCTAGCTTCTTCTTGTTATTTACTCACAAGAGGACTGGATTTGAACTCTTGCCATTTTACACGACATTATTTTGAATGAGAGAAATGCTCTTGCCCTGCTGTTGTAGCATTGCTGTACATTTATTGGCAATGGATTGCCTTGGAGCTGATGACATTTACTAGAATATATGTTGTTCTTTAATAATTGATTTTGACCATGTTGGATAAGGTAAAAAGACTTCAATTGCTCTGGCAGGATGGTTATGTTAAAACCTTTGAACTAATGACGATATGTTATGCTTAGCTTTATAGCAAGAAAGTCAAAAAGGACAACTTTTTGGCGGACGAGACTAACACAATTATAATTATTGGTCAATGCATTTAGTTTCATTCATGATTGTCTAATACTAAGATGCAACTAGTAATTTTTTCAGAAAATGATTCTGATGCTTAAAGATGAATATGCTACATGTCAGTTGAAGTTGTTGTATCTTTATGGCAATTTGAATCAATTATCGATGAGTGTTTATTCTCCATGTGTAAACGTGTTTGATTGTCATAAAATCTTCAAAACTGGGTTCTATAGTTTGATGTGTGAGCCCTGAAGTAGTTAATATTCGTAATGATGCTTTACATGCTCTGGTGATTAGTCCAATCCAGTGTTGTCTTTATATCATATACATTAAATCCAGTTGAAAATATGTTTGAATTGAAAAAAATTGTCTTTTCTTGCCTCTCTGGGGCTGATTCTTCAAGGAGTTTGGCCTTCTGTTGTCCCTTGAGGTGTTTTAGTTCGATGCAACCAGGCTCTTGCCATGTCTGGACAATGCTTAGGGGAGTTATGAGAGAATGAAAACTAACTTTATTGTGCTGGACTTTGAAGCCATGAATATGTTCCCTTCCCTCCACCTCCCTAAAGGGAAAAGGGTTAAGTTCCATATCAGGTTGTTTCAGTGCATTTCTTTTTATGAATAGATTTTTGTTTTTATATATTGAGTCCCTGTACTGCAGCGCGTGATAATTATTTTTTTGCATAATTTCAATGTTTGGAATAATTTGAATCGAATCACTTCCCTCATATTATTTCTCCAAGTAAATTTCCTCATCCCCTCCTTTTCTGTAAATGTTGTTTCCTTTGAGACCTTGTTTCTTACTTTTTGTATTCCATTTGCATGTGCATATATAGGTATTTTATTGTCAAAAGTTGCAACCGTGAGAATCTGGAATTGTCTGTACAACAAGGAGTATGGGCAACCCAACGAAGCAATGAGCCTAAACTAAATGAAGCTTTTGATTCTGTTGAAAATGTCATTTTGATCTTTTCAGTCAACAAGACTAGGCATTTTCAGGTAGGTTAAATATCCCCATGTTATTAAAATTTCTGAAGTTGTGAGTGAAAGGTCAAGAAGTTGTTATATTTGGTTTACTTTATAATTTCAAACAAAAATATTTTCTACTTATTTATATTTACACTGCAGATGTATTTGTTATTTATTAGGGTTGTGCAAAGATGACATCTAGAATTGGTGGCTCCGTCAGTGGAGGAAATTGGAAGCACGCACATGGAACTGCTCACTATGGGCGGAATTTTGATGTCAAGTGGTTAAAGGTACACACTTTTGTTTTCCCAATATTTACATATCGTTGAAGGAATTTCACTCTTCAAATCTAGCTGCTGCGAGATGAACTAGACTTTTCACCGTTTCTCTCAATGACACCTTCCTGAGGGCATATGATTATGGGAAATGGTGGAGATTATGCTGTATCAAATTCTGAGGTGTAGCATTGTTCTGATCAAATAACTCTGGTAGCTTGAGAAATTGGTTGTTAGAAGATAGTAACTGACTATAAATAGTATGATGACGATTTAAATTGCGCACATCCTAATCCTCATTTACGTTGGCTCGATGAATCTTATTTTCTAGTTGGAGAATACCGAAGGATAAAGTCCTAGTGTCTTTTTTTGTATCTCAAATGGCCTTCATAACTGGTATTTTTAACCATTTAAATCAATTTTCTCTTCATTTTGGTGGCATTTGTAACGACCCGAGCCTAATGCTTAAACTGTTATATCATAGTATTGTCTGTTTTGGGAAAGCCTGGGCACAAATTACCTCTCACGAATTTCTGTTGCGTTCTCCAAGAGAGAGACTTAAGTTGAATCCTAGTGTCAATTGGATGCTCCTAAAGCGAACTATGATATAACGATTTGGGCATGAGGCACGGGTCGTTACAGAAAACTTGATGTCTAATTGGTACTAGGATTCAACTTTAGTTTCAAAAGACATGCCTTCAGTTCGAATATTGGGGGATGTGACAAAAATCCGTATAAGGTAACATGAGTTTAGACTCTTCTAAAGTGGACAGTACATATCATATAACGGCTTGGATACGAGTCTCGTGTCATTGCAAAAAAAAAACCAGCGTTTTCTAATGACTATTGTTCAATTGGTATCGGGTTTCAACTTAATTTTCTCACAAAGCAAGTATTGAGTTTGAATATTGGAGGATGCGATATAAATCCATGAGTGGTAAGATGGGTTCAGGTTCTACCAAAGCGGACTATACATATGATATAACAACTTGGGCATTAAAGCTCGGATCGCTACATCATCACTTCCATCCTTTTGCAGTTGCCGATTTTTCAAAACCATAAAGCATGGTGGTGTGAATGACTGTTTGTGCCACATCTATTAAAATGTGTGCATGACACTTTTTGATGCAGAATGTTGAATAGGAAAATTATTCATCCCGACAGATTATATGTTGTTTACTCTATAATTATGGAACAATTATACTCAGCTGTCAACTTGTTCCTGTATTCCCATCATCATCGATGGGATTTAAAGTTTTGGCTGTCTGTATTCGTGCAATACTGTCTGAAAGACGATGTTTACATGCTTTTTCATTATATGTGAGCTTGCACATGGATCAACACTTATATGCACATTTTTTGATTTGGTCATTGTACAATGTGCACTCATCTTCCTCAGAATGCTGACATGGCAATTGTCTAAGGAAAATTCTGAGCTATTACCAACTCTGGGTCAACAGTTGTCATACCAGGAGTAATTGCTAATATGTGCTATTACTGTCATCACTTCACGGGCAAAATGTCATCTTTTTGTTTTTTATTTCCAAGTTTAGGTCATTTATGATATGAAAATTACTATTTTGCCCCTTCCATTTATTCGCAAATTCAAAATGTGGAAACATTACAAGAAACTCCAATTCGGCATTTTTTTCTATGATACAGTTCCATTTTCTATTCAACATTTCCAACTTAACTGAATTTTGGTGTACATGTTGCATATTCTAAATCATCAACGGTGAGTAAAACAACCACTCTGATCTGGATGCTAACCGTTGTGTTTACATGCAGCTCTGTGAATTGTCCTTCCATAAAACGCGGCATTTGAGAAACCCATTCAATGAGAACTTACCAGTGAAAGTACTTACTTGAAACTCTTTCTTCTTGTATACATCTCTATGATTTACTTCGATATTGGCAAATTTATGCTCTGTTTGCAGCTCATTTTATTCTGAATCAATTGAAATTTGAAGAGAAGTCAATATTTTTAGGCGTTAATACCAATCTGGAATTCTTTTCAGCACGTTAGAATGTGTTATAATAACAAATACAATGATGATACATTACAATGGTCCGCTAGACAAATGATTTGGCTCTTTGGTGCCCTACAAATCTTGCACTAAAATTGTTAACGATATACTTCATAAACATATGAAGTTAAAGTCTAGTTTATCTTGCGTTTTCTTTACCCCCTAGGAGTGCTACCCTTTGTGATTAACTCACAGATGGGAATGAAAAATAAAAAAAATTAATCTGATCCACGCAAGTTGTGAAAGTTGCTGTGGAAGCTGAAATAGGGATTCGAAGATGAATGAAACGGGGGAAATAAACCGGGGAACATCTTGTCTGGTTGGAAAAATCAAATATCTATAAACCTGTCCAAAGCTTATTTCCCTTGATTTTACTAATTGCAACATTCGCACTAATTCATAAAGATGGATTAATAAAAACTGATATAGTTGGGATGTGTAGTTAATATAGATAATTCAAGTAATTGTTAACCCAACCTAGAAAGTGAAACTTGTAATGTGTCTTGTGCTCTAAGCTCCTTAGATGCCGGTTATTTGACTTTTTTTCTTGGGCCAAATTTAATTGGGATTTATAAGTTTTTCTTTGATGATGTTCTGCTCATGTTTCTGCAGATAAGCAGAGACTGTCAAGAGCTAGAACCCTCCATTGGAGAGCAGTTGGCATCCTTACTCTACCTTGAGCCAGACAGTGAACTTATGGTACTTAAATTACCTTAGACATTGACTGTAGGGCATTTTACTAGACTGTATCTAGGCAATTCTTTTCTTGCAAGAATAAAATGTTTGCTAAAGTAGTAAAAGCATCACTATAGTAGCATCATTGTTACTACCCCACCGTTTTACCTCAAGAAGAAACAATTTAGCCCGGCAGCAATGTGTATCATGACTCGAGAACCATGTAGCTATATTTCATGACGCGTGTGGGTCATTATAGTTTATCTCAATGGTGGCTTCTGTTGTCTTTATACTTCGACATTTCTACTCCGTTTCTTTTGTGGTTCTTTGCTTGGTGATTTAATAGTGAATACTTTTGTTTTTGTAGTATTGAGGGGTTTGAGCTCATAAACCAAGTTCCCTTTGAATACTTTAGGTTGCATTTTTCCATCCTAGAGTAATGATCAATTATTCTGATGCATGGAGCATCCAATGCTAAAAACCATGCATTGCATGGAATCTGTAGGTGCATTACAATTTTGTACATTTTGGTATAAAATAGTTTGCCTCTCGTTGTGGTACTATTGTTCCTATTGGCATAATCTACTCTTTTCTAGGCTATCTCACTGGCAGCAGAATCAAAACGAGAAGAGGAGAAGGCAAAGGGAATCAAACCTGGCAATGAGAGTGAAAACCCAGATATTGTACCCTTTGAAGATAATGAAGAGGAGGAAGAGGAAGAAAGTGAAGAAGAGGATGAAAGCTATGGACAGGGTTTTGGACCAGGAGTTCAAGGAAGGGGAAGGGGCAGAGGAATGGTGTGGCCTCCTCACATGCCTCTAGCACATGGACCCCGACCCTTCCCGGGGATGCAGGGCTTCCCCCCTAACATGATGGGTGGTGATGGTTTTCCTATGCCTGATCTTTTTGGTATGGCACCCCGGGGCTTTGGACCATACGGTCCTAGATTCTCAGGTGAGCTCATGGGTCCCGGCTCGGGAATGATGTTTCCTGGCAGGCCTTCTGGAGGATTTGGGATGATGATGGGTCCAGGAAGACCCCCTTTCATGGGTGCAGGTGCTGCAACCCCAGCACGAGCTGGGCGGCCAGGTGGTATGCCACCATTTTTCCCAGCTCCATCACAACCTTCACAAAATTTTAATCGACCCAAGAGAGATCAGAAAGCTTTATCTGGCTATAGGAATGATAGATTTAATTCTGGTTCAGATCTAGGTATGGCTGGCTCGGTTGGACCCAATGATGAGGCACCAAATCAGCAAAGAGGGAAAACTCAATCGGGGGATCGGTACAGTGTTGGAAACAACTTTAGAAATGACGAAAGTGAAAGCGAGGATGAGGCTCCGAGAAGGTCAAGACATGGGGAGGGAAAAAAGAAGAGGCACGGTATGGAGGTAGATGCTACCACTCTCCCCGATCAACCAATGTAGCTATAACATTGACAACTGAAGCAAGCTTGTACCTGCACATCCCAGTAGTCGAGGATATTTGAGATCACAAAATAGAGTATTCTTCTATGATTAACTGACCTGCCTTGCCTTGGTGAAGTTGCCTGTGAGTATCTGGACCTCGAACATGGGAAGGCGCTTTGTACTTTTATGCATATTGGCCTCCTTTTCTGTTTCCTACTTTACAGTTAGAAGGGAGAGTATTTGATTCATCCGAGGTTGTGATGTACACATATTTAACACTTTGTTTTGGGATGTGATTTGGCAGTAGGCCCGTTACATTAATGTTACCTCCCACCAGTAAAAAGGAAAATGATAATATAGTTACTTTATGAGCCTTTAAACCATACAGTATGTGTTTGCTCTTTGCTATTTTAGTTTGTTTTTGGATGCCTAGGTGTCACGGACTCACCGTGCAACGTCCAAGGTCCTCTGGATCGACATGTAGGCCCCTCAGCTACCCGTCTGGAAAGCTCATCCTGAGCATAATTAGTGCCATTTTGCACATTGATGGCAGCTTACCTTTGTTACAATCGGAAACATTGCTGTGCTACCTCAAAAGAGTTTCCCCTTGCATGCAATTGTCGAAATACAATGCATATATATCAAACATAACCTATAAAATATACAAAAATTGATGTTTTATGAAATTAGCTTATAAATTGGGAGGATATTTAAGGTTGAAATTGAATACCTATTTCGAGATTAAGGTTATCTGTGTAAAATAATTCTATCCATATATTATCTTTGTAATACTCGTGGTAGGAAAAATGAGTTTTTCTTGTTCGAGAGCGCATTGAGTTATTACCTTATCTTTTGAATTCTTTGCTTATACAAATCATCTCTCTCTCTTTAGTCATTATAATAAAGACGGACTTTCTTGTATGTACAAATTTCACATTTCCAAAACTCATTATTGAGTGTCGATTCTATTTCAATATACTTACCCTTATCAATCAAAATTATTTTTCCAAAATGAATGTTTTGAAATATTTTGAGTGAACTAGCATAATCACATTTGATATGCTTATAAGGTTTATGTTAAACCCCATTTTTCTTCTAACTTATTTTTAACTACACATTCTCCTAATAAAATAATAATACACGTAAATTCAAATTTTTTTTCCTACATTCTCCCGTTCATACATTTTTCCAAAAAAAAAAAAATCACTATTATAAAATCTATTTTCCATAAAATGAGGTTCAAACACATCCTAAATTTTGTCTTAAATAGCTATTTACTTACAACATGTATACATAGGCGAAGTCCAGCATTTTGTCTTTGAAGCATACTAGGTTGGCGGAGAAAGAGAGAATAAAAACAATACAAGTTATTCGTTTTTATTTAGCCTTAAAATTCTTTATTTTTCATACTCATTTTTAACCACACACTTACACAATAAAATATTTTACATAAAAAAAAAAAAAAATCTACCGTTCTAAAAAAATCATTATTCAAACCATCACTTTTACCCAATTTCTCTCTATAACGACGTCAAACCGGGTTTTTGGAAGCATTATTCTTATTAAAAACATTATTAGTCAACTTTTGGTTAACTGTACAGGTTAAATAGAAATGAAGGGACGAAATTACGTTCAAGTTGATGGGATGTGTAAAAAGGACATTTTCTTGGATTAATCCAACCAGGCCTGTTTTAATTCTTATCAATAGAGCAATAGACAGCGGTTATGGGTTTTCTCGTTATTATTGCACTAAAATTTGGGAACAATATACTGTGAAGGAGAGGGAAATAGGGTGGATTTGTTCATAATTCATGACCCTCTTAGCCCCAATTTTATCTCGTGTTGCAGTGATTTCTACAAGGAAGTAGACTGTAATATCAGATTTATTTGTGTAAAAACATGATTTAAATCTATTGGGATATTATATGCCGATTTCCCACTCGAATGGTTGTGCATGATTCAATTTCAACCAACCTCGATCTAAGATCTTATTGCTGCTCTCTTCTTCTGGCTCCTTGGAATATTTACCCTCCAAAATTATTGTTTTTTATGGTAATATTCCTTAAGCATAGTAATTTTCTCGACAATCTCTGTCTTGAATTTTTGATGTGGTTGTTTAAGGTTTTCTCCTTTCCTTTAAAATTGACCACCCCTCAAGTGTAATTGGTGAGAAATACCCAGGACCAAAATTCAGCGGGGGCAACTGCCCCCACTAGACCTCAGGTGGCTCCGCCCCTGCTTATTTTGACTAAAGATCGTTGTTACAAGTTGTTGCAGACGCTCGCTAGATACGCTAAGATTTTTAAGTTGACAGATCGGAGCCTTGAGTCTAGAAGCGTGTCATCACACTTCAAAATTCACCATGTTTTGGCCTTTGGCTCGAATCTCCACTACATTTCCAGTACGTGCTTTTAATTTTGTGTTCAGAATATGTTATGTTTTGTTTATAATTGCTAATTTGTATCCTAGTAATGGATGTGTTTGTGGGCACCGCTTATGATGCCCAGTTATCCGCATTTTCTGGAGTACTGTCTGATTAGGTGAGTGTAGAAGTATGGGCAATGCAGTAGGTCTTGAAGTGTGAAGAAGATAAGGGAATTTATATAATTGCTATTCATATTCGCTGCTATGCTGTGCCTGAGTGATTATATATTAGTTTGTTACCCAATCATTACGAGTCATGTATATTTGTTTTTAGTTAATTGAATCTTGGGCTGTAATGGATTATTGGGTCGATGGGTGGGCAGGGGAACAGTGCCCAGAGCAAATCTTGACTCATGGTACTGCCATTAAGAGGAGTGTGTCTGGTATAGAGTATAGACCCCTCCACTTGTATTATTAGAAGCCCTTTTCTAGATAAAAGATTTAGAACCCTGAGTTAGTTTATTAAATAGGAGAATAATATTCTTCTCACATGTTTTTAGTGTCTTGATCACACGTTCGTTAGGGATCTGGCCCAAACCGGAGGACTGAGTTGTAATTTTCAAGTTATGCATGTTTACATGCTCTTCCGTGTCACGCTTGTTTATATTGCTCTAGGCTGTATGCCAATGGATATAACCTCGCTAGCCATTTTTTTCTATGAGGTCATTTCCCCTAGATGTTTCAACATATTCATATATTTACAATGTCCACCTTTTCCTGTTCAAATTGTTGAGTAAAAAGGGTTGGATAATGTCAAACATTTGAGTAAAAATGTTGGTGCTTTCACTAATAACATTTCCATTGCAGGTGGAGACCATTTTAGACAAGGAAAATTTTACGCTGGAGGAGCTTCTGGATGAAGATGAAATAATTCAAGAATGCAAAGCACTTAATGGCCGTCTTATTAATTTGTAAGTTATAAATTGACTCACTGCAAAATTGTTCTATGATTCACATGTTCAAATTCAAAATTTAATGACTGTTGCTGCTTTTATTTTTCATTTTAATGTCATCTTTAGCACTTTGATAAAATGTCCTCATGACAGAACAAGATGGTGGGTTCAAAATGTTAATCTTCATGGTTCACCTTATCCAATAATGCCAAAGTTCAAATCTCTATCCAATTTAACCACTTAACAATCTTGAATAGGTAATATGGGATGATTTGGTGTCATTTATATAGGGCTTCAATTTAGATTCAATGCAAGAGAATGAGAACATTTTGAAGAATTTGAAGAAAGGTTGAACGATGTAGATGAATATGTGAAGCATGAGACAGAAGATCAGGAGTAGAGTAAAAGCTATGTACGAGATAAATGTATTCTAGACAAACTCTTTCATGCAGTGTTGAAGGATGAAAATGAGAAAATAATGGATAATGCAATTGAACGGAAGGTTTTAGCATAGTCATAGTGGTAGGTAAGAAAATGTACTTGGTTGGATCTCATCATACACGAGAAATGGTGGAAGTTGAAACAGTACCATAATTGATGGTGTTAATTTATTTTCTTGTGTGAGGCATAAAAATGGAAACTGGGAAATGGTAAATCCAAAGTCCAAGATATTATGTATTTAATGCATGGGTAAACTCCCACCTACAACAACAGAAGGAAAAAGAGATGAGAAAAGTTAATTAAACGAAGTTGAAAGGAGGAAAAAAAGAGAATTGAAGAATTGTTTGAATGAGGAATACATATACTGTCGATATTTCAATGCTTAGAGTTGAGAGCCCCTTTTGTGATGGATATAAATAGATTGTTATATTAATAGTAGATAGTTGAATAAGTTTTACGCATCTATATCTAGCCCTTGTTTGAGCTCCATTTTGAGAGAGAAAATGCATTTTTAAGTAGTTATTTTTGGAAAAATGTGTGGTTAAAAATGAAATAAAAAAGTTTTCCATGTAATATTATTTTATTGGAGAATGTGTGGTTGAAAATGAGTTTTGAAAATATGAATTTTTGATAAATGGGGCTCAAACAAGGGCCTAACATGCTTATTAACTGTGTAACTCATGTGGAATCATTTTGTGGGTAAGATTCATGAGCATACCTGTTTTAATTAATAAGCTTCTAAAATCATACACATGCATACAAGCATATAATGATATAATATGCTGCTCATCCAAATATCGAGAATTCTGCATCTTTCAGATCATGCAATGAAATGTAGTTGAGGATGAAGATGATAACATCTATCTAAATAAAAAAAGATGCAATTGGTAAAGTTACTTCCCGGTTAATAACTGCAAAGGATTTATTGATTACAGAGAGAAGTTCTATTCATGATAGAAGAACGTATTTATGGACTTTGATTTCATTATTTATTTAGAAATGTTGGATATAAATTGGTTGCTAGTCACATGTGAATAGTATTTGGATATGTTCAAATACGGACATTGGAATGGCAGAAAAGGATGTCATAGTGCTACCAAATTTTATTATGAAAAAGGCTTATTTTGTTGTCGAATGTGTACATGTATTCCTTTTGTTTGGGGGACCTATAGTAGAATTAGTAAATATCTAATTGTTATTTTTTGCAAGTGTAAATTATTTGCAGGACTTGTAAATGTGTCTCTTGATTTATTGCTATAGACTACCATAATGATTCTCCTTTGCAAGTATCTGAATCATTGCTTCCCTTTTACATGGTGTTATGGTTATTTTATTTCCCATCTATTTTAAATTTAAAAAAAAATGTCCTCTTTCCATTCCATTTTTATTGCCTAAATATTCTGGAGGAAAGACAAATCCAAGGTCCTCATTTGTCACACAGTAACTAGTTTCCTGCTCTTGTAGTTTGCAGGAAAGAACTCAAGTTGAACAACTTGTTCGATACATAGTGGAAGAAGCTCCAGAGGATGCTGAGAAACAGCGTACTTTTAAGTAAGTGGCTGTCACACACACACACATGTATGTGTGTGTTGCCTAGCTACTCTACTCTGTACAAGATCCATATTGGACCATGATTATATTGATTTCAAAATGGAAGGCTTCTGATAACGATTTTATTATTTTATTGCTTGAGCTTACAGGTTTCCTTTTGTTGCTTGTGAAATTTTCACCTGTGAAGTTGATATAATACTCAAAGCTTTGGTAGAGGACGAGGAGGTAGGAATTTTTTAGAACTTTCCACAAAGTTATTTTTGATCTTGACTTTGACAAGGTGGCTTTTACTTTGGGTTGACAGCTTATGAATCTGCTCTTCTCTTTCTTGGACCCTGAGCGCCCTCATAGTACATCATTGGCAGGTTACTTCAGCAAGGTATGATTAGAATGATTTAAAAAGAGCGTAAAATTTGGGAATTAGTTACATTCTGCCACCTATGATCATGCATAGCATGGATAAATTTAGAAAAAGAAGTAAACAGGAAAATGCTTAATGTGTTAGCTATTAAGACCTTACTGTCCTTTCAATGAAATAAACTTCTCACCTGCGATCATGCATAGCTCGCGATCATGTCCAATGTTATTGTGATTGGAAGCCGCTTTGAATGATGAGTCCAAAAAAATTGTATGACTTAATCCCCACTGTCCATCTTACCATTTATTTTCTCTTCATCTATACTTTTGATTTTTTATGTGTAATCCTCTACTTCTAGAAGTCAGTGCATTCCTCAAGCTGAACGTAAATAATAATGGTCCCCATTGGTTAACCCATGCTTCTTAACTTGTCTGTCAGAAAAAGTTTTTGTGGTCAACCTGCACCATCATTCCTACAATCATATTTCTTCAAAGCCGAGCCTACAAACCCCTTCTGTTGTAAGCACCTGGGACCTTTGGATTTTGTTACCCATTACCAGTGTAATGGCCAAAATTCAGTGTACATGCACCTTCAGCATCCTTCGATATACATTCCCAAATTTTTTGTTCATACTATCTGAATCTCAGGGGACTGTTTTTCGTTTAAAAAGAAAATGAGGGAGGAGGGACGGGACAATATGGTTTTGTCCTTCAGCATTAGGTTGCTCAGTTGAGGGTGATGTCCATCAACTTTTTCAAAGATAGACAGTGTTTGCTTTACTAAAAATTATTATATGTTTGCTTCACTAAAATTTATTTAAAGTTATCAATGCTTTCTTCAATTTCAGGTATTATTGTCTGTTTTATATGGTGGTGTTTAATATCCAGATTTTCATAATTTTAGGTGGTTGTCTGCCTCTTGCTGCGGAAGACGATTCCTATAATGAATTATGTACGGGTAAGTCATATTTTTTTGCAAATATCCTCGGTTCTTATCTGCTTCTGTCCAGAAGTCTAGGTTCCGGTGGTCTTATGGACTCTATATGCCCAGTTAAATGTGCTTTTGGTTGTTCTTTGTGCATAACTTCTTGATATTTTTATTATTGGTGTCAACATGGAAGGGGATGTTATGAAGTTGAGTGATGGAACCTGGAATTTGAATGACATTTTTGTGTGTGTGCATGTGTGGGGTAGGAAAAACTATATGTTAGTACAAATATAAATTAGGAATTCTTCAACTTTGTCATGTCTAGCCATGACTTGACAGAGGAAGCAATAGTCGTTTCAGGTAATTCAACCTATTATTAAAGAATATGGCTTCAGTAGGCATTAGGAAACTAATTGTACTGTAGCTTGGACCGCACTCACTGTTTTTTGGACTTATATGATAATACATGCAATTATATTTTCGTATACTGGTTCCATATGGATAGTTGGATATTTGGAGGCACTGCTTACTGCTGAATATTTGAAACTCAAATGTTCGTGATATGATGTGCTCATTTAATGCTCATCCAGGATCATCACGATATTATCAGGAAGCTTATTGACCTCATCAGAATTACATCTATCATGGAGGTTAGCTGTTCAATTTTTTCTTCTCGATGATATCACCCATCTGAAAAATCTTTGTGTTTTTCCTTTTGAGCAGGTTCTAATTCGTCTAATTGGTGCTGATGAGCACATATATACTAACTACTTGGACTCAATTCCATGGTTGGGAGATATGAATGTTCTGGAGATGATCGTGGATAAGTTCAGTTCATCAGTAAGTTGCTTAGGGACTTGGTGGTCTTGCATAATAATGAATATTTATGTTCCTACTTCTCTTTAGTGCCTTTGGCTTTCACATGTGAATGTTTAAGAGTCTGCCTTGGTTCGTTTTGGAACACATGGAATTCAAGTCTGTTTACAACGAATTAGAGGGTTATCTATAGTAGCAAAAGATCCATGCATCAGACTGTGTGCTTCCTTTGTGCATATTGAATTTGCGTGTTTCTTAAGTTCTTGCTACTTTACTGAATGAGCTCAAACACTAGTTTGCAGATTCCTTGATCATGGTGTCACGTTAGGAAGTCAGTGCCAGAGACTATTCATTTCATGATAAAATTTAAGTACTTTTTAAGGCTCAAAGTACCTGAACCACACATTATAGATAATGAATTTCCTGCCTATCAAAGGTTGACTTTAGCTGAACAGACACACTTTTATTTCTTTTCACTGTTAATTTATCATAAAGAAATAGGCACAACTACAAATTTGCAGGACTGCCCTGGAGTGCATGCTAATGCTGCTGAGACACTTTGTGCAATAGCTCGATATGCTCCCCCAGCGTTAGCTTCAAAAATCTCCAGTCCAAGGTAAGATTAGCCATTTTCTCTTCTTTCTTCTTATTACCCCTTTTCTTACCCTCCTCATATCTTGAACTGGCTTGCGTAACAGTTTTATAGGAAGATTATTCTGTCATGCTTTGGAGGAATCACGACCAAAATCCGTTTTGGTTAACTTGCTGTCTGTCTGCATATCCTTGTTAGACCCCAAGAGGCCAATGCCAGGAACATATCATTTGTACAACCACCAAATGACTTATGGATCTGGAATCAGTGTAAAACCTGAGACAGTTGAAGGCATGTTGGTGAGCCTAGGTATTGTTGCTCAGGAAGATGTGTTACGATTCCTAAATTATAGAACATATAAGAAATTGTATATTAAATTTCCTGCTACTTAAAAAGAACGGATTTCAGCCTGAAATTTGTGAATAATGCTTCTTCATGCACTCCTCACCAAGTAATTAGGCAAATCGCCTCTGTTGGAAAAAGAAAGGAGGACATTGCACTTATCTCTGTTAAAATCCCGAATTGATTGAGAATAATTGATAAGGATTCCCCTTTCCATAGTTAGAATATATTGATTGATTTGTTGCAGATTTGTAGGGATTGTAGGATAATTTTATTTCCTTTTTTTCATCTTTGTACTATAAATAGGGACTCTTGCACCGTACAAAATTCAAGAAATATAGAAGAAACATTCTAACTTCAATCTTCTCTATATTTCTACATGGTATCAGAGCCCATTAAGCTCGAACGAGCAATTCGATCCGATTAAAACTCAAAAAATTGAGCACACAGATTTTAAGATTGGTTTGCTCATACGAATCATCTTGCGGGAACATGTTAAAGAATAAAATCTTACATTTAATAAAGATGAGAACTTGGACCAATTTATAAGGGTTTTGACTACTCTTCTTAACAAGGTTGACCTTTTAAAATGGAATCTCAAATCTTGACATGGTATCGGAGTCTAAGATCATCTCTTAACCTAACAAAATAATGACAGAAACCACCGCCTGTAGCAGAGGATCAACAACCTTGACTCTCTCAATGGCGATTTTGAAGCAACTACTGCAATGGTTTCTTGGAAAATTCATCATTCCAATTAACAGTTGAAAAATTAAATGGGAAGAACTTTCGAGAATGGGTTCGATCGATCAAGTTAATAATTGATCAAAAAGGGAAATTGGTTACCTCACTGGAGAAACAAAAAAGCCTACCGCAACCAATAATGCACATCTTAAAAAATGGAAGTAACAGAATTCCATGGTTATTGCGTGGCTCGTAAACTCCATGAAACCCGCCATCTGAAAAACTTGTTTCTACCAACTGCGAAGGATGTATAGGACGCAGTCGAGGAAACGTACTTAGATTTCGAGAATTCATCCTAAATTTTTGAAATCAAGATACTAAACAAGTTGTACGAGATGTGACTGATTACTACCTGGAGATGACGACTTCGTGGCAAGAACTCAACTTGAGTTCTTAAGAAGAATGGGAATGCCCAGGAGATAGCGCTCGTTACAAGAAAACAATTAAAAAACGAGAAGAGGATACGAGTTCTTGGTCAGACTGCATCGCGATCTCGACGACGTAAGGGGTCGAAATCTTTGCCGTTGGCCATTACCGTCCACAAGGGAGGTCTTCGCGGAAGTTTGGCTAGAGGAAAATCATGTTGGAAGAATTCGGTGGAGTGCTTGGGTCAGAAGCTCAAGTTTCAGCCCTATTATCAAAAGATCTTAGGCCGGTGAATAATGGAATTGAGCATATAAAAAAATGGGGCCCAAAATTCACATGAGTTGTTAAAAAAATTTGGTGTTGGGCTTGAAGTTATGGGCCTTTACTCGAAAGGGGCAGCAAATGGGTCAAGTCCAAAACGACAACGAGGATGATCCTAGTATGAACATTATTGGAAGTCGCGACATAAAGAGGACATATGCTGAGATTTACATGGGAAATCGACTAATTGGAAACCAAGACAAAATAATAAAAGTCGTGGATACAAAGAATCGATCGATCATCAAACAGAAAAACCCGAGGTACAAAACAACCAGTTTAATTCCGAACAAATAGAGAAAATCTACAAAATTGTCTCTACTCTTCAATCCATGGTCAAACTTCCACGAATGGTTTGTCAAGTTCCTTGGCACAAAGGTAATTTTTTGAGAGCCCTAAAATCCACCAATCAATCTCAAACTACCTGAATTATTGACTCCGGAGCATTCGATCGTATGACGGACTCTTATTACTTGTTTTCTTCGTACTCACCATGTGCTGGTAATCTTAAGGTTAAAATTGCAGATGGTTCACACTCTCTTCAGGAAAATGGAGAATTCAAATTTCTGATTCTATAACTCTAGAATCGGTATTTCATGTTCCAAATTTATTCGGTAATTTATTATCAATAAGCCAGCTGACAAAAAATTCCAACCGTTCTACTAAATTCCTTCCATCTCATTGTATAGTTTAGGACCAGTGCTAAGGAATGAAGGGCTCTACTATTTTAAAGAAACTGATGTGAGTAAACAACGTCAAATTACACTTTGAAATTCTACATTTGTCCCTAAAAATAGTGAAGTTATGTTATGGCATTTGAGAATGGGTCACCCAAATTTTCAATACTTGAAACGTATATTTTCTTCTATTTTTTCAATTAAAATTTCTGTTGATCTTTAAAGTGAAATCTGTGAACTTGCAAAACATCAACGTGCATCATTCCCGAAATCCACGTACAAATAGTGGTGGCAATGGGCCGGGCCGGGCCGAGCCAAGCTTCGGCTCGCGAGCTCGTCTTTTTTTATTTAGAATAAGCCTTTTTAAAAAAATAATAATAAACCATGATTTTTTACGAGCCCACAAGCCGCTCGTCTTTTGACGAGCCGAGCGGCCAAGCCGACGAGCCGCTCGGCTCGATTTCCACCTCTACGTACAAACCATCAAAACCATTCACCATGATCCATAGTAATTTATAAGACCCTTACGAACCTCAAACCGTACTCATGCAAAATGGTCGTTACATTTATTAAGAATCACACTCAAATCTATTGGGTTTACCTGCTAAAAGAAAATCTAACATTCAGTCAGTGTTTATCAATTTCCACTCTACGATTCAAATACAATTTCAAGAAAAAAAATCTAAATTCTCCGCACTGATAATGGCACAGAATACTTCAATAAATTCATGGGGGACTTCCTTCAAACACGTAGAATAAAGTTTGTGTGTTAGCACTCCCCAACAAAATGGGATGACCGAACGCAAAAATAGACATCCTCTAGAGGTAGCTTGTGCCTTGATGTTTACTGCGAACATTCCTAAAGTATTCTAGGGAGATGTCCTCACATGTACATATCTAATCAACAGAATGCCTAGTCGAACTCTAAATTTCGAAACACCAGTTCAAAAATTTCAAAAAATCTTCCCTACCTCGTCTTAGCTCCAATTGGGTGCACTCATTTGTTCATGTTTATCCTCACAGTAGCAAACTTGATCTAAGAGCCATAAAATGTGTTTTCATTGGATACTCTCCTACTTAAAAAGGCTACAAGTGCTATGATCCTTTCACAAATAAGATTTTTGTAAACCTGAATGTCACATTCTCTGAATCTACTCCTTACTTTCAAAAAGCCTCTCTTCAGAGAGAGAAATTGCATGAAGATAGGTTTTTTTATTGTGATCTTTCTCCTCCTGAACCTACCATAAACATCAAATATATCACTTCACCTGGTTCTGATATGCCATTAACATCAGAAAACTTGAACTTACGTGACGATGTAGGAAAGCAAAGTGATAAGAAGCTACTAGTTTATTCAAGGAAGCCAAAATCAAAGTACAAGGAAAATCTCACACCCGACGTACCCAGAGTGTGAACCGTTGATAGCTCCAGATTCTCGTCAACCACTAGAATTCTCTGATGTTAACCTACCTATTGCTCTCAGAATCATGTACTCTCCATCACATTTCAACATTCATGTCTTTCAATAATGCTCTATCTACAGGATCTCGTACTTTTATATCTCATCTTGACAGTATAGAAATTCCAAGAGATATTCAGGAAGCTTTGAAAATTCTGAAGTGGAGAGAAGCAATAATGGAGGAAATGCGACCACCAAAAAAATGAAACTTGGAAGGTGATGGACTTATCGAAAGGAAAAAAACCAGTTGAGTGCAAATGGGTATTTAACTTGAAATACAAAGTTGATGGGACAATGGAAAGGCATAAAGCTCGGTTGGTCGCAAAAGGTTACACAGACTCACGACATTGATTACAGAGAAACATTTGCACCAGTGGCAAAGTTGAGTACAATTTGAGTGCTTCTAACGTTATCAGCCAATTTGGATTGGTCACTCCAACAACTGGACATTAAAAATGCATTCTTGAATGGGGAGTTGGAAGAAGTTTTTGTGACACTACCACCAAGCTTTTGCAAAGTTAATGAAAAAAATCGAGTATGTAAACTAAAAAGGTCTTTATATGGACTCGAACAATTTCTAGGAGCATAGTTTGATAGATTTGCAAAAGTATTGAAAAGCCAAAAGATATTTACAAAGACAGTTAGATCACACTATGTTTATCCAACAATTTGAGGATGGTACTTAAATGATTCTAATCGTATATGTTGATGATATTATCCCGATGGGTGATAATATAGTAGAGATGGAAAGACTAAAGGAGAGCCTAGCCACCAAATTTGAAGTGAAGGATTTGGGATCAATGCGATATTTCTTGGAAATGGAAGTTTCTATCTAGATCAAAAGAGGCATCGGTGTATCGCAACAAAAATATGTTCTCGACCTTCTTACCGAAACTGGCATGTTAGGATGTAAACAAGGGCGGACCTACACAGGGGCCTACAGGGGCACGTTTTTTTTTTTAATTGTAAAAAGGAAAAAAATCTAAAACCTACCTTTCATTTCTATTCAGCAGCCCAGCCCGTGAGTCCCCTCTTCTCAGTTCTCTCCCGTCTCCAAAATCCATCCCGTAATCCCGTTTCTCCTCTTCTCCCTCCCAAAAAAACTAGATTGTGCCCCCTAGTTTCGAAAGTATGCGTCCGCCCCTGGACGTAAACCAATCGATACACCTGTGCATGTGGGAAAGAAAACTGAAGATGGAGGAAATCCAGTAGACTAGATATCAAAGACTAGTTGAAAAACTTATCTACCTATCACAGACCTGACATCGCATTAACAGTTAGTCAGGTAAGCCAACACATATATTCTCCAAAGGAAAGTCACCTAGAAGCTGTCGACAAGATACTCATATACATTAAGGGCTCCTTGGAAAAATGACTACTCTCAAAAAGGGTGAAAGCAAAGAGGTTGAAGTCTTCACATATGCGCAACTACTGGTTATTATACCTTTGTATGGGGAAATTTAGTAACATTGAGAAGCAAGAAGCAAAATGGTGTGGTTAGTAGTGTTGGGGCTGAGTTTAGAGTTGTTGCACAAGGAATATATGAAGGACTGTGGTTAAGAAAGCTCCTGGAAGAATTATCTGTCACAATAAAGTTTCCAATCAAACTCTATTGTGATAATAAAACAACAATCAATATTTCCCTTAATCTTGTTCAGCACGATCGAACTAAACATGTAGAGGTGGACCGACACTTTATAATGGAAAAAGTTGAAGAAGGAACGATTTGTATGACCTGTCCCCACACAAGAATAAACTATGGATGCCCTCACCAAATGACTACCTAAACAGAAATTCGTTGATTTCATCTGCAAGTTGGATATGATCAACATTTGCGATCAAACTTGAAAGGGAGTGTTGAAATCCCGAATTGATTGAGAATGATTGATAAGGATTCCCCTTTCCATAGTTAGAATATATTGATTGATTTGTTGCAGATTTGTAGAGATTGTAGGATAATATTATTTCCTTTTTTTCTTCCATCTTTGTACTATAAATAGGGACTCTCGCACTGTACAAAATTCAAGAAATATAGAAGAAATGTTCTGACTTCAATCTTCTCTATATTTCTACAATTTCATTGATATATTCCCCTTGTTAAGCTTTCTCAAAAAGCTGATCAGACTAGAGAAGTCCCAGTTTTTCAAGAATGATGCTATCTTGTTTCTTTCATTACCTATTTTTATTTTGACGTAATAGAAAGAACCGACATAAACTTGAAGCTCTTGGTCTAGTAGTCTTGTTGTCTAAATTTTTACATCTACATTTATGAGGATAAATTAGATATTATTTGGATGTATTTTTATTGCTTAATGAGGTGGTGATAGTGATGCATAAAGAAATCTTTCTCCTGCCTTTATTTTGTAGGCAATATACTCAAGCTTTTGGATCTTTCATCCGAAGATATGGTCTTGCTAACTACATATGGAAAGTTGCAGCCTCCTCTTGGAAAGCATCGTTTGAAGGTTTTTTTTTTAATATTTCTCAAGGAACTAGAATTTCTTTTTTGATGTGTATGTAATTTTATATTGACTGCGTGTACAATCATATTTTCCCCCTGAAAATTAGAAGTTCCTAGTAATTCAGTTTATTTAGGCCAGTTACAATTTGTTCTTACTTCCTTGCTGAAGTGTTCTTAAATAAGAAGACATCAACTCTCTAATCATCTTTGGTGTTTTTAGAGATTTTTTCCATATTTCTTTTCACTGCTACACCCACATCCATGCCCCAATATTTTTTTGGAACGCTCAGATCTAAATGTGAATGGTGTGTCTTTCAGATTATAGAGTTCATCTCAGTCTTGTTGACTGTTAGTAGTGAAGCTGCAGAAAAGGAATTGATTCGCCTTGGCTCTTTAAAAGGCATTATAGAATTATTTTTTGAGTGAGTTTCTTGCCTCGCTCCAGCTTCTAATTTCTGTGGAAAAGAAAATTTCTGAATACGCTAATTTCACCTCGCGTTGATTTTAGGTATCCATACAATAACTTCTTACACCACCACGTCGAGAACATTATAGTATCTTGCTTAGAAAGCAAGAACGCACATTTTATTGAACATCTTCTTGAAGAATGTAATCTTCTTGGGAAGATTCTTGAAGCAGAGAAGAATTTTACATTGGATGTTGATAAAAATAAGGTAACAGTCAACTGTCTTGAATATCTTGAGTTGTATTTTTGAATTTTTTCTGCACCTATCTTTTCTTCTACTTTCAGGATTATCATTTATTTGTTCTCATTCAACTTATATTGTGGTATTCTAAACATTGGCCAATAGTTGAGAATTATACAAGAATAATTTTGTTGAAATGTATCTTGCAGCCAACCGTTCCTGCTGAGGGTAGAAGACCGCCCAGGATAGGGAATATTGGACACACAACACGCTTGGCTAACAAGCTTATCCAAGTAGGAGGGAATAACAACAGAGACGTACAGACTTTTTTGCAGGTTTTCCACATCTATATTTTTCTGTCAATGCTAACATCTATCAGTTTGTGTAGGAAGTTAATTAGCATGAAGCATCCTCACTACCTCATCATCCCGTAAGGAAAAGAAATGTTTATTATAAATCACCCATTTATGGAATCTTTGACGAAGTTCCATTTTTACCAACACTGACTGATAGTTGTGTTTTAACTTTTTTCTGTTTTAGGTCAATACAAGCGTATAGTTTTAATTCTGGGATTTGTGTGGCTCTAATTAGTGCTCAATATTTATTTTTTAAGATATCTTAAGCTGATATTTGATGTTTGAGTGAACTCATAACTGCATGGAATAATTTCAACGACAATCTTGCAATGTAGCAAGATTATATTACCTGAACTATTTGTGCCAGATTCTGTCTGATACTTTTTTGAGGCTTCTCTTGCAATTCCTCTTTCCAGAAAAATAGTGAATGGGCTGATTGGTATTCAAATGTACTGCTGAAGCGCAATGCAGTAGAAAATGTTTTCCAGTGGGCATGCGGGTGAGTGTTTTGAGTTTCAGCTATGACTTTTTTCCTTAGTGTCTGCTGCCGATTTGCCATTTTTATATCCTGAATGATGTGATATAGAGTGGTTGGTTTCCTTGTACACAGGTGTAAAAGGCTCACAGTTATATATATTTGTACTGTACATTCCATTCTGTCTTGTTTGCTTTAGTAGTCTATGTTCGCTGTTGAGCTAGGGCATTGGCCCCATGCTAAGATAGAACTTTCAATCTTCAATCAAGCTTCATACAGCTGGTCTTAAAATGCAAGGTCCTATAACTTCTGTCATTTCGTCTGGGAAGAGCAAGTAGGAGTCTTGGATGGTGCGTGTCTATGAGAAACACTTGTAAGAAAACTGAAACGGTGGAAAAGTAAATCTAAGCCAGTTGTTTGGATATTGATGCCATTAAGACACATTTGAATATTTGGGACTGAAAAGGTTCTTTAAGACTTTTTATCCTTAATCATCTGCTCTGATGCTAACAACTAGCATTTAAATTCTTAGAAAATATGAATTTTGACAAAAGGAAGTGGCCTATTAAACAAATAATTGTATTCTGCTGAGGAAAGGTCTATCGAATTGTAATGGGTGAATAATACTTATTATATTGGTGCCTTTTATATTTCATTCTAATTGTGCTCGATGTAAGTGCTAATAGTTGTAATTGCATTATCGATTTACTTGTAATGGCAACCCTGTATTGACTTTTGCTTGCTGAAATTACCTAGAGTCCAGAATTTTTTGTGTAGACCTTAACTTTTCTTCTTAGTTTTTGTTTTTATTGTAGACACGTTTCTTTATATCCACTGTTGCAGGAGGCCTACAACGCTTCATGATCGGACAAGAGACAGTGATGATGATGATTACCGAGATAGGGATTATGACGTTGCTACTTTGGCAAATAACTTGAGCCAGGTCTTTCGTTATGGATTCTCTAACAATGATGATATTGATGAGGTACTCTATTTGACATTATAAAGTATTCCATCTTTTTGTTATTTTCTATTTTATCCATGTGTGCATTTGTTATGTCACACGTAAGAAATCAAATGTTCGGAGCATTAATGAATTTCGAAAACGGGACCTCTCCGTCTAAAATTTTGAGATGATGGAATTATCTGACGATAGTGGACTTTCTAATGCCCAATAGCTTGTTCTTTAGACATTTAGCACCATTTGCTCTTTCTACTCACTGTTATATAGGAACTTGTGTCCATTGGATTTGGTACTTTCTAAGTTGTGTTAATAGTCGATTTCCATGAGCTACGCTCTCTTGATGGAGGTGAATATGATAATATAGCCGAAGAATTATTGTTATAGATTCCCTTGATTCCAATTTGAACGTTTTGAATTGACCTTGCTCAATTATTTCGGTATGAGTTGAAAATGTTGTGTTCTGTGCATTTTATTAGTTGTGGTTATTGCATTAGTACAATGTGTACTCAAACAACAATCTCTGTTTGCTGTTTGCAGGTTCATGGTTCACTTGAGCGAGATTATGAGGTATACAGCTCTTGGTTTTGTGCCTTGGTTCATTATTTATTGTCTTCTACTTGGGGGTCATTTTAGATATTGTACTTGCATCTCGATTCCTATATGCTATTATTGAATTGTCTTTCTACTCTCAAAACCACAAGTCATGTTATGCATCTTTGTCATATGTACATGCAGCAAAGGAATTATGTTCATCGTTCCAATGGATCACATTTCTCAAAGTGCCTTTTGTTTGTTGCACTAATCTGTTTGAGACTTCCGGATAGCAGATTCTTCTGTTCTTTGTAGTAGGGGTACCCTGGTGCCATATCCATGCATCTTTTTGGGTGGGTCGGGGAGGAATAACATGGAGAAGATTTAGATAGAATGATGAAGTGGACGATGAGAGAAAAGTAATTACAACATGCCAGCCAATGACACATGGATCCCTTACTGTTTACTATAGGCAAAAAAAATTATAATGAGTTGATGGCAATTACTTCATATTGTTGTTTGCCCTCTTTTCTGTAAGGCTCTTGTTTGGGTGAAACAACTTTGATATAGTCCTAATATGACTCTTTGTAGGACGTGTACTTTGATGATGAATCTGCTGAAGAAGTCATTTCTTCCCTTCGATTGGGAGATGACCAGGATAGGTAGGTGTCTATACTTGTTTGCTTTGATTTTCTTCTATATTTATCTCAGAATGAGAAATGAAAGTTGCATGAATTTGCATCGGGATCTTAGCTGTATAAAACTTATTTCCTTGATTGTGTCCATAATCCATTCCATGTTTGTTGCTTGTACTGGTGCCTTTTGAAGTTGGTGAAGTTTGTTGGTCGATTTGGCAACATATTGAAAAGCTATAATTTTTTGGAATAATTCTAGATGTACATAATGATCTACATAATGTTTGACATAATGGCATCACTCAATTTTTTGTGTTCATAACTTATTCCAAAAGAGAGATTTTAGTTTTTTTTTTTATTTTAGCTGAAAAGACTGCATTTTGCAGCTTTAGTTATACTATTGAGTTGCAACTCTTCAAGAACCACTAACTTAAATCAGTTGTTCTAATTTTTCCTTGATGTGGACACTGTCAATGAAGACTCAAACTGTATAGATACCCTCTGAATTTGGGCTCATCTTGAGTGCTTGCCTGTGGGCTGTGATGACTTTGCCTTGATTATTTTCTAGTTGCTAGACACGTTTCTCTTTGCTGAAAAGAGAGCTTATAGTAATTCATCTTAGCTTAGCTGAGAAGACTGTATTTTGCAGCTTTAGTTATCCTAATTAAGTTGCGACTCTTCAAGAGCAACTAACTTAAATCAGTCGTTCTAAATTTTCTTTGACGTGTACACTGTAAATTAAGACTCTTAACTACACAGATACCCTCTGGATTTGGGCTCATCTTGAGTGCTTGCCTGTGAAGACTTTGCCTTTTAACTGATTATTCTCTAGTTGCTAGACACGTTTCTCTTGTGTTTTGCAGTGGGTCGCTTTTGACAAATTCTGACTGGTTTGCATTTGAGGATGAAAGAATAGTTGATGTGCTTCCAACTGATCCGGTTCCTTCCCCTTCTTCCAACATTGAGGAGCATGAGGTTGTCAATGGAGGAGCTGATGATGAAGTAAATGTCAATGAAGATGAAGATTTGGCAGACACTGCAACATCTGAACAGCTTGAACTAAGACCAAGTTTGGCCGATCCTGCATCGAACAATCTATCTGAGAACTCAACAGAAACAGAAACAAGGGTTAGTGAGAAGCCACCAGAATGGGTTGAATGGAGGGTAGATTCTGATTTAGTTGAATTGTCTGATCCAACCTCGACTTTACCTCCAAATTCACCAGAATGTGAGCTTCATGTGGAATCTGACATTCAGCCTGAAAATGCTGACTCAGATAAAGCAGATGCTTCCCAGCCCTCTGTTACTGCATCCGTGGAGAATTGCAAGAGTGACGCTGGAGGAGGATCATCCTATTTAATAAAGATCGACTTAGGTGCCAACATTTCCCAATCTGCAGAAGCAGGAGAAGGGATCTCGAGCACTGGAAATGTGGATTCTCTTGCTAGTACAGAAGGCTCATCTGGACATGTTACTGAATCCGAAGAGAAAAATTGACGCAGAAAATAAATGTAGATCCTTATGTCCAGAAGTAACGCTGTCCATTCTTTGGGTGGGAGGATTAACTGTGGGGATGCTGATGCTGCTTGACTGATAGACGTAGTTCTTGAGTACCTCTCACCTTCCCATTTCAAGCCCAAGTACAGTTGATTCTGTAGGTTGGTTCCTCTTTTTTTTTCTTTTCTACTTAGCATATTACTAGGTGAATCGAAACTCACTCGACCTTGTTTATATCATTCCGCTATCCTTTTCCTTGTCCAAGTGGCTTTTAGTTTCACAAATGTATGTTCTGCGAAAGTGTCAAAATGACCTATTTTTATTGATTAAAGCATCAGATGAGCTCGTTTGCTTTTCTTTAATGACGCTGTTGATTTGTTGAACAGAAAAATTACGTGGTGGTAGATGTAAAATAAAACGAATAAATGTAATTTACAACTCTATGGCACCCTTGCAGACATGTTCCGAGAATTACAGCTATCATATGTGATTTTGGATATGCCATATCCTTGCCCATAAACAAGACTCACCTACATTGGTGGGAGGCACATTTGGTTACTTGGATCACGAATACTTCTATTTGGACAACTTAATGATACAAGTGATGTTTATGCATTGACGTTCTTGCCGAACTCCTAACTAGAAAACGAGCTCTCTTCCAACACAGATCAAGGTTTAGTATTTTGTTTTCAATCAGCAATTAAAAAGAACTATTTGTTCGAAGTTTTGGAGAGGCAAATTGCAAGCCAAGGTTGCGAAGAAGAGATTCTTGCAGTTGGTAAGCTTGCGAAAAAATGTCCAAAATTCAGTGCACGAAAAAGGCCATTCATGAAGCGAGTGGCAGCTGAACTTGACAGGCGGCTTAGAAGGATAAACGAGGATTCAATATGGAAGCCAACTTCTCGACTTGCTTCTTGTTCCCCAAATGAAACCTCTTTCAGTTGCACAAAAGACACAGTTTCAGAGGATTATCAAGATATGCTATAGAAAATCAGCTTTACTTCTTCATGTGAATGGTGATTGATATTATTATAATAAATGCACAATTATAAATGACTAGAAAAATATAAAAGTTTACACGATTTCATTCTTGTAAGCTATTGCAGCACAAGGAAATAGTTCAGAGAATGTGAAAAGTTCACAAAGCTCCCTCGCCATTCATAAAGAATAAAAGAAGAGGAAAAAAAGAAAAAAATCTGAGATATGTCCAATGCCAGAGTGCCAGTCACTGTGGCAGTTCAAGGTCTGGTCTTCGATCGAGTGCTTCTACAGTAGAATCATCTGGAAAAGCATCTGGATAGGTCTCTAAGATCTTTGCCTTCATGCTCCTAGCAATTCATATCAAACATCATAATTTTATTACCCGTAATAATCTCCAAAATGAATGTTTAGTTAGAAATCGGATGACAGATAAGTTCAGGTGAAAGATGAAACTTGTTTTACCAGAAGTATAATAATACAGCTAGAGACAAGAACTTACCGGTTAAAGGACAGCAGAAAGGAGATCATACCCCATAAAACAGCTTCTATATGATGACCGTTTCACTTAACTGTTATCTCTTACTCATATTTCAGTCAAATAAAATTAGTTTGTTGGATGCCGAAGTCTAATTATTTTCTTTCTTCTCAGCACGAGACATAATACTAAAATGTTCTATCCATTTATTCGATACGTATAACTCTCACAAGTCACATTTCATACTTGCATTTGTCATGAGAAAGCCACGGATCCCTTGTCAATCAAGAAACTGAAAGAGCAAAAAAAAATAAAAAAATCAAGGCAATTCCAAATGAATTCGAGTTTACTCGGTTTGCAAGGAAAAAGTGGTTTACTAAATGAGACTGGAACTCAAGAAGAGCTAGATCCAAAGAATGTATAGGAATAACCTAGCCTTAATTTCTAATTCAATTATTTTGTACCTCTGCACATGTGGCGTGTCCTATCAAAATTATGTTCGACGTCGATTATTTAATCAACATATGGTAAATGATAAATTGATACACGTCGTTCAATCATAGATTTAGAGATGTAAATGTTTAGCTCAGTCACCTGGCTGACATCATCTAACCAACCTTGGATGAAGGTGGATGAAGGTTCATTGACTTCTAGTTCAGTCTTAAATGGGCTAAAGGGATTTTAATCCTATACTTGGACGTAGCAAACCACTCCCTCAAAAGAGGTCCCCAAGCCGCCTAATGGCCAAAGCACTATTGGAATTGTCACTTAAGATGTCAACTGAAGTCTAAGGCTTTTCCTTCAGAATAGAAAAGTGGATTCATCCAATGTAACATATTACTGTCATAACTATATTTGCAAACACACAGCCACCAAACCCTGGAAACTGTCCAACCAATAAGAACTAAAAGCCTATCTCCAAGGCATGCAGTTCAAAGGCACATCAGATCAACTGACAAATTAAGACGGTCACGGACCAAACCAACTACTATAAGAGTAATGCTATTTAGCTTCACTAGGCTTGCAACTCCAATCTAAGTGGTGTTGATGTGGCAGCCTATCATCTAACACCACCTAGACTGGGGTTGCAACCTTAGTGGGCTACATAACATTATTCCTGCTATAAATATAGGGCGCTATCGACCTCCAGAAGACAATTTTGCTTCCATCAAGCCAAAACTCTGCTAATCACCCTAGACATCCTGATTTTAAGTACTCTCAAGAACCTTAGAGGATGCACTAGTGCGTTTGTTCAATGTTACTGATAGCATGTTAATTAAAACTTGCAAACTTTAAGATAGTTCGCCATTAAATTACATTGCTCAAATTTGCTAAAAGTTTAAAGCTTGTTCCAGTCATTTTAACCAAATTTTCTTCGACATGTAATCTGCAGAACAATTTTGCAGGAACTAAATCATCTCGATCATATGTTGTGCGTCTGAATCAACACAAGTCGAGGCCAACACAAAATTATGTCATAGAGAAACTAAAATTTACCCAAATTCTTGATGATTGAATTCCACAACAAGGTTGTTTTTTCGTCAAACTACGAAAATGAACAAAAAAAAACGTTCAGAGTTAATACCTCAGTTTCATAAAAATGTAATCAAGGTCCGATTTCATGGATCGTAGTACGCGGGTATTCCTGGAGAAATCTGGAGAAACTTCCGCAAAGCAATTCGCCGAATAATCATTAAAGTGGGATAATACTGCATTACTATCCTGCAACCTTCCCAATCTATTTTTGGGAGAAATGGAAACATAAATCAATTAGAAAAAAGTATATTATACGCACATCATATGTACATAGAACATGTGCGTATATATATATATACATACATGAGGTGTTGGGATTGTTTGACAGCATCCAAATCCTGGGAATCAACTAGGGTTTTGAGCTCTCTGGAAATTTCTTCCGATGCTGCTCTTATGGATTCTTTTTCCGATTGATCCATTTTCACGCTTCTGTATGTGAATTTGTGGCTGGGAATTTGCCCTTTTCTCTTCGATTGATGTACAGTTAGAACAGGAGTGGCAATGGGATCGGACTGGCCGGCTGTCAGAACCGGTCCATAGACTACTTGGGCCGAGTGGAACTTGCGTGCCGAACTGAGCCAAGGATTCTGAGTTTGCGGGCTTCACGGATCGGCCCGGGGGCGGACCCATGGCTTAATTTTATTTTATTTACGGAAATTACAAAAAATCAGGGGTTTAAAGATTGGAATTCAAAAATCATGGACCAAATTTCTTTATTCAAAAATCAGGTAATATATTAAAACATAACCCCAATTTATCACTATTTACCCTCTCACTCTCTCCCTTATCTTTCACGCCTCCTTCCCCTTCCCCTTCTCCCTCCCCTTGCCGACTGCCCCTTCTCCCTCCCCTTCCCCTTCCCGTTCTCCCTCCCGCTGCCGGCTGTCCTTTCCCTTCTCCCTCTGCGCCCTTCCC
>CAIGRH010082329.1:0-10422 GCA_903798295.1 Fraxinus nigra
ATCTTTTTTGAATTTCTATAAATAAATGTGTTCATATGTGTGTGAATTTATATAGAGATATAGTAAGTTTGGGTATATTAGTGTTGCTCGAAAGAGATCACTGACTACATCATGTTAATTCGATCGTTGATATGTATGAAAAATTGTTGAATAAATTGGAATTAGATGTATAAAATAACCTAAGTGAAATCGAAAATCCTAACTATCCAACCATATAATCTTATTTACAATTTTAATTTAAGCCTATTATTTTATTTATTAGAATTTTGCTTAGAAAATAAAATATGATTTGATTATTAGTTACCATGTTAATTTAAATTGAATTTAGATTAGTTTAAAACTTTATAGCATTCAATAGTATATGTGGGACGATATTCGGACTTAATATATCCACTTTATTATTTGTCACGATCTATACACTTACGAAATCTTACGAACACTACTGCAAAGGAATGGAAAAGACGAAGAAAATTCGCCTCCAAGATCTACGAAGTAAATTTGAAGCTATTCAAATGAAGGAATCCAAAAAGGTATCGAATTATATTTCAAGAGTCGTGACATTTGCAAACGAAATGAAGATGTTGGGTGAAGATGTGACTAATTAAGGGTTATTGAAAAAAATCCTTAAATGAGTTAGTGAAAATTCTGATCCCATAGTGACGGCCATTGAGGAATCGAAGGACTTGAAAGACATGACAATTGAAGAATTAAGCAGATCATTGGAAGCACATGAAGAAAAGGTTAATAGATGAAGGAGGCTCACTTTGAAAGACAAGGAAGATAAGAGAAATACAAGCTATAGAGGACAAGGCCATGGACAAGGGGCTTTTGAAGAGGAGGAATGTGTGGTATTTCATTTCAAAATAGAGATGGAAATTATCAATCCAACTCAACAAGAGGACATGGTAGAGGAGGAACAAGGCCATATCAAAAGAGGCATGACAAGTCACAAGTTAAATGTTATACTTGTCATAAATTTGGACATTATTCATGGGAATGTAAAAGTGGTGATAGTCTGAAAGCTAACATTTCTCATGAAGAAGATATGGAAAATAATAAAGAGGCGGAGTCTACTTTTTTGATAGCTTATAAAAACTTGCATCAAGGAGAAATGCATTCTTGGTACCTTGATATTGGAGCTATTAATCGTATGTGTGGGAACAAAGACTTGTTTATAGAGTTTGATGAGAAAGTTGGAGGCAATATCACATTCGGGGATTTCTCCAAAATTCCAGCAAGGAGGAAAGGTAAAATCTTGATATGTTTGAAAGATGGAAATCACCAATTTATTTCAAATGCTTATTACTTTATTATGCCCCTGATATGAAGAGTAATATTTTGAGTGTCGATCAATTATTGGAAAAAGATTATGATTTATTCACAAAAGGTTGCAGCTTGTTTTTAAAGGACGATGTAGAAAATTTGATTGTTAAACTACCAATGGTGAAAATTCATTTGTTTGTGTTGCCCATACAAACTAACATCGCTAAATGCTTGACATCATGTTATAAGGACTCACCATGGTTGTAGCATTTATGATTTGGACACATGAATTTTGGATGGCTCAAAATAATTGCAAGCAATGGAATGGTGAAATGTTTACCTCTTATAAATCAACCTAATCATCTTTGTGAAGGGTGTCTTCTTGAAAAGCAATCAAGAAAGAGCTTTCCGAAAGAGTCTCAATCAATAGCTTCAAAGCCACTGCAATTGATATACATTGATATATGTGGGCAGGGGCGGAGCCGAAAAAATTGTTCAACGTTGGCACAATTTATTCGACGCTGAACTTTGAGTTTTTGGTCATGGATTTAACGATGATAAAAATATAAAACAATATAATCACAATACTAAAAATGACATAATTTATAAAATACACATTTTCACAGAGATGTGAAACTACTTTCTCACGACTAAACATAGAAATTTGTGATGGTCTTTTTCAGTCGTAACAAGTCTAACGACAAATAATGCTAGAGTTGAAAAGGCATTTTTTTACTCCCCATTAACGATGACTAAAAACCAACAATAGGCAACATAATTACGAATTTTGTTAATCCACTTATTGTCGAACCTAAATTTTCCCAATACAGCATAAAGGAATTCCCAGAATCATGCCTTACCCATCTCAAGCTTTACAGACACATTTCAACTGGCCTTTTCATCTATAAGAACAAAATATCTATTGAGCCAAAAGAGCATTATCACTATTCAATCTGCCCTTCACAAACCCACTCAGACTTGATGAGATCATTCTTGGTAATAAAATCCCAGCCTATTCTTTTGAATCTTTGTAGCAATTTTATTAAATAGATAACAAAGAATACTAGGTTCGAATTCACCTCAGCTCTGAGTATTTTCTTTCTTTGGAATCATTCCTGTTAAAGTTGCAGCAATTCCTCAATCAAGCCTTTTTCCCTAAAAAAAATTCTAAAACAACAAGCATTAGATCATTAGAAATAGCATTCGATGAAGAATGTTTCCAGATTCAGTAAACAGGAAACTCAAAAAGTGATGCCAATTGTAATGCTAGAAACTTCTTCAACCATTCCTACCATTGTGCAGACAAGATGTCAAGAATATCAGGCGAGAAAACATGAATTATCAAACCAAAAATTAAAGTGGAAATTGCAGGGTACAAAGCCAAATTTCTTTTGGCATACTCCAACTTTTAAGGTCAATGTATGTGGTCTATCTATTGGGATTAGTATCTCATGGGATTACAACATAATGCAAACATAAATAGATTATCTACAACGGTTCAAATCATTTCCTTCTATGATTGATTCGGATAGCCTCTTTCTTCCATTTTGTCCCTTTCATCTTCTCCAAAGAAAGAAATTTCAGAGAGAACTCAAAACTTTCCTTTAGAAGTATAGTTATTGATTCCCTTTTTGCTATACACATCTCTTCAGCCAACTAGATTCTGCAAACTTTTACTTTTTCTGGTGAATAAAACCATAACAGATCCAGTAGTCTGCAAATGCTCAAAACTTTGCTTGCTTTCTTGGGTTCATCTACCTTTTTACTTGCTACTATTATTTTCTGTCACTAAATTCGTATTTGTCCAATTAAATCAGCAGATGTGTAGAGTCGCATAGTTTATTGAAAAATCATTCTAATTGCGAACTATTCATCCAAAAAAATAAAACATTACAAATTTGTAAACTCAAGTCATAAAACAAATAAACAATACAAACACAAATTGTTGGTGAAATCAGAGCGTGGTAAATCATTCCTTCTGTTCCGTATTGTTTAACCTAAAATACAACAATGTCAATAAATTTTCCTCAGATCTCACAGCACATTCAAACATCAAATACATTATNTATTTTCTGTCACTAAATTCGTATTTGTCCAATTAAATCAGCAGATGTGTAGAGTCGCATAGTTTATTGAAAAATCATTCTAATTGCGAACTATTCATCCAAAAAAATAAAACATTACAAATTTGTAAACTCAAGTCATAAAACAAATAAACAATACAAACACAAATTGTTGGTGAATCAGAGCGTGGGAAATCATTCCTTCTGTTCCGTATTGTTTAACCTAAAATACAACAATGTCAATAAATTTTCCTCAGATCTCACAGCACATTCAAACATCAAATACATTATGTGATTATACTTGTTAGTTGTTACCTGAATTTTCTGCGCACAACACCGCCTGGAGTGGAGGAGAACAGAGGCGGCGCCGCAACGACGAGAGTTTGAGAGAGAGACGGACATGAAGGAAGTGAAGAGTGAAGATGGAAGACATAATGTTTTCTTTCTCTTTTTTGGATTGGACTGGATAGGTCTTGGGCATTTTAGACTATTCATAAAAAAAAAAAAAAAATGAGCCCCACAAGTTCAGGGTGGGCCGGTGCCCACCCTGGGCCGTATTGGGCTCCGCCCTTGTATGTGGGCCAATCACTCCATGTTCTTTTCGCAAGAACAAATTTTTCATTTAGTTTATCGATGATTTAAATAGAAAACCATGGGTGTACTTTCTTAAAGAAAAATCAGAGGTGTTTAAGTGCTTTCAGAATTTCGAAACTCTTGTAGAAAAAGAAATTTGATTTAAATTCCAGTTTGTTAGATCAGACAAGGGAGGCGAAACTTCCAAGAATTTTGTAATGCCAATGAGATTCTCTGATTTCTAACCACTCTAGGATCGCTACAACAAAACGATGTTGTTGAACGAAAGAACCGAACAGTTCTCAACACGGTCGGAGCATAATGAAGACAAAGAAAATGCCAAAGAAATTTTGGACAGAAGCTGTCGATTGTGCTGTCTACTTGTTAAACCGGTGTGCAACAAAAGCTTTATCCTACAAGACTCCACTTGAAGCATGGAATGATAGAAAACCAGCAGTATATCACTTGATGTATTTGGATGCGTTGCATATGTCCATATCGTTGCTGAGAAGCGCTTGAAACTTGATGACAAGAGTAAAAAATTTGTTTTCATTGGTTATGATTTAAGAACAAAAGCCTACAAGCTTTACAATCCAAGTTATAGGACGGTGTTTATTAGTAGAGATGTGGATTTTGATGAGAAATCAATGTAGAATTGGCATGTTCAAGAAGGCAACTATGTTTTTCTTCATTTGTTGGAGAAAGAAAATGACAATGAAGAAAGACCTGATATCACTACTCTCTCGTCGTCACTATCACGTGGTGAGATTGATGTTTTTGAAGGAAGTTCAATTGAAAGGCTTTTGCATACAAAGAGGCTTGATGATATATATCGGAAAATTGAGAAAATTGATGATATTACTTTCTTTTGTCTTTTTGTAAATACTAAGCCCATAGATTTTAATGAAGCTGCTGAGGATGAGAAATGGAGAAAAGCCATGAATAAAGAAATAAGAGTAATTGAGAAGAACGACACTTGGGAATTCACAGCTTTTCCCAAGGAACATGCTTCCATCAGAGTCAAATGGGTGTACAAAACAAAGAAAAGAGAGATGGGAAGATACAAAATAGGACTCGTGGTGAAATGATACAAGCAACGTCAAGGCATCGATTATGAAGAAGTTTTTGCTCCAATAGCTCGATTGGAGACCATACTGCTGATAATTTCTTTGGCCGCTCAAAACGAGTGGACGATTTTTCAAATGAATGTTAAGTCAGCCTTTCTCAATAGCTATCTTGAAGATGAGGTTTAAGTACGACTTTTTTGTGGAAGGAAATGAAGACAAAGTGCTCAAATTAAAGAGACCTCTTTAGGGGTCAAAGCAAGCATCAAGAGCCTAGAATTGTAGAATTGACAAATATTTCAAGAATAATGGCTTTACCAAGTGCCCTTATGAGCATGCTCTCTACATTAAGATGAATGACAATGGAGTTTTGATTGTTTACTTATATGTTGATGACTTATTTTTTACAAGCAACAATTCAAAGATGTTTAAAGATTGAAGAGAGCAATGCGCAGTGAATTCGAAATGACAGATTTAGGACTTATGTCCTATTATCTTGGGATAGAAGTGAAGCACAAAGAGGGACGCATTTTCATCTCACATGAAAATTATGGAAAAAAAAGTTTTACAAAAGTTCAACATGAGTAATTGCAATCCAGTCAACACTCCAGTGAAATGTGGCATCAAACTTTCTAGATATGATGATGGTGCAAAAGTGGACCCAACCTTGTTTCAAAGCTTTGTTGGAAGCTTGAAATATTTAACTTGTACAAGGCCTAATATATTATTTGGAGCTGGACTGATTAGTCGTTATATGGAGGCTTCAACAATAGTACATCTAACACCTGCAAATAGGATTTTATGGTACATCAAAGGTACTCTTGATTACGGATTACATTATTATGCCTCTAATGATTTCAAACTTCGAGGTTTTGGTGATAGTGACTGGGGTGGAGATATTGATGATTGAAAGAGTATTCGTATTTTATATGGGTAATACAACTTTTACTTGGAGCTCCAAGAAGCAACCAATTGTTACTCTGTCGACTTGTGAAGCAGAGTATGTTGCTGTCAGTTCAGTTTGGCTGAGGTATCTGCTAAAAGAGCTTCATTTTGCAAAAAAGGAGCCTATTGAAGTAAGTGTTGATAACAAATCAGTCATTGCTTTAGCAAAGAATCCGTTGTTTCATGAACATTGCAAGCAAATAGACACCACTTATCATTTTTGCGTGAATGCATTGCAAACAAGGTGGTGGAGATTAGTTATGTAAAGTCTCGACCAAATTGAAGATATTTTCACCAAGGCTCTCAAGTTCAATACTTTCAATGAATTAACAAGCTTGCTTGGAGTACGTAAAAGTCATGTTTAAGGGGGTGTTCGAAGAATAAACATGTATTTCACCTATTTAATATAGTTTCACGAATTTAGAAATTTGAGATACGTGTATGGTAATTTGATATGTACCTAGTGAAGTATGGTTCAAATATGCATGTATTCGTAATTAAAATGTGCCTAGTGAAATGTGGTGCATGTAGTAGAATTAAATTGAGGAGATGAACTTATGTGATAGGAAGTCCTATAAATACCTATGTAATCTTGAATTGAAGGCAAGTCCATAATTGAACAGAACATCTCCTCCTCATTGAGTTTTTCCTTCCATTTCTATTTCCCACATACACCTATTTTGTAGGAAAAAGACAAGCTAGTCCTACCAATTAGCCACAATATTGGACTAGACCCGAACCATATATCGATCTGAGCTCGTCCACACAATTTGACATTATGGAAAAATAAGGTAACTAATAAACAGGTAACAAAAAGATTTAAGTTAAAACATAGTTTGCTTTAGAGCTTTATTTCCTTTGAAACAAATTTCACTAGGAGAGGAGACATATTTTAAAAAATTTGGAGGGTACAATTCAGGTCTCAATGTACTCGATTCACGTCGGCTCAATGAAGTTACAAATCCACAAACAAGAAGCCGAACAGCAGAAATATATTTGGAGAAATTATATGCAAAGATTAACAATTTCTGAGCTGCATAGGTATGCTCTACCAACATAAAATCAAAATCTTAGGTGACATGTTAGACACCAGGACACATGATTAACGACCGATTGAGATGTGTCTAAGAATTCATCCAGAGCTAGAGAGTGGGGGACTCGTGTGAAGAACGGGATATAATATGCGTATAGAGGAATTCGTTCCATGTGTCAGGCAAGCCCGGTAGGCACCAATGGATGCAATCTGCAAAAGTGGCCGGATCAGCTTTCTGCTCGGGGGTCAGCATCTTACCTTGGCGAATGGTGTGAACCGAGGTGTGAGCATCTTTTCGATACTCAGAAAGGGTGGTTACGTTGAGGAAATAGACTGGCACTTTCATTGATTCAGTGATATTTACTGCAACTCTGAATAGCCTGCGGTCTGTGCCCACATTCAGTGGCATTGAGGTGTTGAGTATTGGGGTTGTTTCTAAGGCACATTTTATGCCATCCGGATTTTCCCAGTCCAAGCTCCTGTATTGTGTGTACAAGGAAATGAAATCCAAACTATAATAAAAACTTGTCAAATTTAAGTACCAAAACTAATTAAAATATGGTTATTCCAGAATTTGTTTAGACTCTTATCAGGGTTGAATTATGGGTGGTTTACCTAATAAAACTTAAAAGAACAGATGAACTCTTAAAAGAAACAATTATTTACAAATGATTGAGATTAGTTGAAGTGGGATTCTAAAGATGCTTTCCGATTTAAAATTTTTAAACTATTAGTAGTTGAAGCAACAAATGTCAATTCATTTAACCATAATTCACTATTCACTATAAGTCTAACCATTATTTTAGAACTTTTTTTTTTTTTTCTTTTCTACTTTTTAACCATACATTCTCCAAAAATTCATTATTCCAAAACTCATTTTCATTAAATAATGGTAGACGAACAGAGGCTTAGTAGTAGATTAGACGGGACTAGACGATGATTAAGATTTTAGCTTTCCTACCGAGTATGACTCTAAGGTATGAATATATGCAAGTGTACGTTGGGGAAAGGAAAGAATATCTATAGAATGAAAAAAGGAAGAATGTAAAGAAAATAGATGTTAAAAGTTAGCTTCTAAGCAAAGAAAAAATATAGGGACTTACTTGATGTGAAGAGGAGACATGCTCATGAAGAAAACTTGTGTTCGATTAGGATTTATATTTTTATCTACCCACTTAGCCCAGGTACTCAAAACTCTTTCATACGCCACAGGCCTTGCAATTTCGTCATATTCTGTCGACCCTTCATCGAAGGATCCTCGCCTGTTTTGTAGATCGAATATGGCAAATTATCAATTTATCTGTGTGCACAAATTGAACACAACTGAAACAAACCATTCTATATACTTACAGAACTTTCATTGCGAAAGTGTTCATCCACCATATATAAGTATTGAAAATGAGAAAGTCAACATTCTTCCAATTCTTGCCATGCTTTTTGATTGATTCAGGCATGATGATCCGGTTCAAAATGCTATGCATATTAGGATCATCTGAATTTGATTCCACCAAAAATGGAGCCCAGTAAAACTCTACTGTAGCATTATAATCCTGCAAGAAAGAGAAATTTGGACCCCAATTAGGTGAAAGGTGGTTGATACTAATACAAGTAACACACTGTATTTCAACAAACTTTATATTCATTCCAAAAGGCGGAACAAACTTTACCTTGTGTAACCATTATGATTCAATTTTTAAAGTAATGGCCCTTGTTGAAAACATAATCATGAATTAAATGTCTTCTTTTACTTATAAAAAGGAACTAAAGTTGGATGAATACCAGAGACAAATAACAATTATCGATCGAATCAAGCGAGTTATCAATGTACTCAATGATTATGATTATGGAAAATATGTCCAGAACGACCATAGCAAGTACCTCGATTCGGAAAACAGATAAAGAGCCAGACTTGTTCAAGCTCTTTCGTTCGGGAGGAACGACGGATTGGACGAAACAAATCATTGATTCCCATTGGTTTCGATTCAAGGAGTCCCCAACAAACATCAGCCTCTTGTTCCTCAGTTTCTCAAGCAACAATCTAGGTCTAAATCTTGATCACAAAAGTCATTAACGATTAATACAACAATAAAAACTTAATTAATAAAAAAAACTATGAAAAAATATCTGTACACAAGAATTAATGCTTACTTGGGCAAAGAACAATCTCTTGGCTGCCACCTCCAATTCTGATACAAAGAATCCTTCCTTCCATTTCTCATGCAAGTCACCTGGGCTGTGAGAAACTCACATTCATCTTCTTTATACAGTGGGTGAGTAACGTTATCGAAAACCCATTGCCCTGTAAACAGATCACAGTCTTCAGGAGGTAATTCAATTTCCTCCTCCTCCTCGACCTCATCGTCATCTTCAGCGGGTAGTTCAATTTTCTGTTTTTCCTCCTCTTTTTCTTTCCCATCTTTCTCTTTTTCTTTCCCATCTTTCAAGATCACAGATTCTTGTTTCTGATCATGATCAGAATCGGAAGTTTCTATCTCCGTCTCCACTACAGTTCTTGCATTTAGAACAACTGAAACAGTGGTCTGATCGCCAGCATTCTTGTCACTTTCTTGAATTATACCATTCGTATTCTTGGATGGCTCTTCTTGAATTTCTTGACTACCCTTAGAACTAGAAAACGGGAACTCAGCAATGGATTTCACGTCCTCGTTGTACATGAAACAACCGAACAAAAAAATCGAAAACGCCACGACGAAAATAGAGAGATTACTGCCCTTTCGGCTTCCGGTGGTAGACTTCATTGTGAAGGATTCGGCAGAGAAAATTGGTGTGAATTTCCGGCGGTGTGAAGGCTGCATGACAAGAAGAATGGTAAGAGGGAAATTTATGACACAGAAAATACAGAAGAATGAGAATATAAGAGAGTGATACTAACATGTTGCTGTTGTGGGTTGATTTATTTTTTAATTTTTTTTTTTAATTTGTTTGATGGGAAAATTTGGTGAAATGGGGTTTTCTTGAAAAAACTGTTTTGGTTATTGGTGGCCGGAGGATTGTCATTCTCAGTAGCTTACTTCTAATCCATTCTAACTACTACTTCTACTTTCTTCTTACTCTGGTATGTGGAGAGAGAGAGAGAGAGTAAAATCTTACGTTAAGCAACAGTGTCATTTTCATCGGTTAGTGGGTAAAAAGAAAAATTCCATCTACGGTCACTGAATTTTTTAGTGAAATCTCAAATAGATCGTCTTAATTAGATTACTCAAATTTAATTTATTTTTAATCGTAATCACTCTGCTAACCCTATTCTGAAACGAAATTCCAAGGAATCCAAAGAATTGAAAAACTGAATCTATGTTGAACGGCTTACACCTAATAAGAAAAATTATTTTGTAGTAAAATAAGAAATTGAAAAATTTACTTGAAATTGTACAACTTGAAGCAGGTTCAAAAGATCAACTTCATGAAGTTTTTGCTATCTATTAACATAAATGTATTACTATTGTAGCGACCGCGAACTTTT